>CM076582.1:625869719-626177590 GCA_034641835.2 Pinus albicaulis
CATACCTTTGACTGCATATAGATTGAAAAGGCTACAAATCCTCATAAATTTCATGCAATATGAATTGACTGTAAAATTGTTGATCCATTTCATCTTCAACTAAAGAAGATACATCTGCTTGTTGGAAAATTTCTTGATCATCATTACAACTAGCTTGTGAAGAAAATTCATAAAATGCCTCTAATATCTCCACATCATCCATACATTCTACATCATCATCAATACTTTTAATATATTGAATGAAACCCTTCCAAATATTACAATAGAATTGAAACAATGGTGATTAAGGATGAGACTTCCCATAATGTCCAAAAAATATTATATGGAAATCTTTAAGAGAACGCAATCTTCCTGATTTCAACCTTTCATACCACACTATAGCTTTGTCTTCTAGGTTAGCCATAAACATATTCATGAGAAAATCCCCGAGAAACTCAACCCTCAGTCTACATACATGTATATGGAATTTAACCAAATGCAGACCAACATCATCTTTCTTTTCATCTTTGAACATGGGAAGATGGGTTGACCAATCAACGCAAGGTATAGGATTTGGAAAACCATAGATGTGAGATCAATCCATAGGGGCATAACTAGGATTTATCCTTGCAATAGAAATCATATTTGAATTTCTTCAAGTTACTGATCTTCAAGAAGTGGAGTCACCATTAATCTTTGAATTTCTGAATTCTTCAAGAATGGAGTCACCAAGGTAGAAGTGTAGCCTTGAATATTTCTGATCTCCTGCTACCTTCAAGACCTCATTTACTTTGATTGGAATCAATTACCCATGATAATGTAGCTTCGAACTCCCATAAGACGCACCAAAATGTTATCACTAGGCTGGAACAATTTGGGTTGTTCAATTGTCAACTTAGTGCAACTATTTCAAACCACTTTGGACTAGAAGTTATCCCTTCCAATAAAAAAGGGCTCTCTCAAAGAAAACAAATGAATACTCAATATAAGATCTCCATTGCAGATGGATAAATATTTTTGTGTTTTAAGATATTTTGCAGGTGGAAGATTGTATGAAGGCTACCATTGGGCATGGAGACAGCTACGGGACTTCAATTACAAGCAAATGTAATCCATGTAAAATGAGGCAATTAAGCTTAAAAAATAACTTTTTACAGAAAAAAATAATACATGAAGGAAATTGGAGCATAAAACTATGAATTCCAAGTAATCATGATACTATGAAGCTGATGATAATATGAAAAATTGAAAGACACAAATAGATAAGCTCAAAAGAAATATCAGGTCTGAAAGACAACTGTTGCAACTGTATATTAACTTGATAAAAATAAATTAAATAATATCTTTATCATTACATTCATCAACCCCTTTCAAACTCAAAAAATCCATAATTTATAGATTGAGGTCTCATACAATGGTCTGCCACCTGGGCCAACCTCAAATTCCTACTTAAGAGACATATTCCTAATCTAATTACATCACTTGGAGACCTCCTAGGGATATTTTTTGTTTTGCAGAGTTTGAATATAAAAAGGACTCTTCTTTCATTTAATAACTCAAAAAATTCTTTTAATAACCCTTATCAAATGAAACCAACTGATTTTATGAATGTGTTGAACTGTCGATGTGTCATCATGCCATGTGTATGTTGAGCTGGACCTCCACCAAGTCGAATTTTAAAATTTCTACACAAATCTGGCTAGTAAAAATTATGAAAAATATGCCTCAAAGATGATTGAATATTTTACAAACCCTGATGGCTGTGAAAAATATGAGAGAGTTTTTTGTAGATGGGCACGTCAGAAATTCCTTTCCATTTGGTTAGAAAGAGAGTTTTAAGTTGACTACTAAACTAATCATTTCGAGAAGTTTCGTAGCAAACTCCAAAATCCACCTTTTTGATAATATTTAAGATTTATGACTATTGGAGGGTATTCCTTGAGGCTAATGAGGTAAACACATGCCTTAATTCATCATTTTTCTGATATTTTTTCTGATTTTTACCCTCATGGGAAGCTACAACAACTTTCATAGCAAATTTCTACCTTCAAGCCTGGGAGTTTCTATGAAAGTGCCTAGTTTTCTGAGATTTTGCACTTTCTTCCTACTATCACCTCCAAAACACTTGTATTAGCTCCAAAAAATTTATAAAAGCCTACATAAGTTGGAGTTAATAATTCATGAGCTTGAGTTGAAATGGTGAGTTGTATTGATGAGTTAGCATGTTTTGTTGACTTGATAAGTTGTCAACCACATGGAGGTTGACTACTGAGTTGTCTTCTTGAAAAAGTGGCATAATAGTATGCATGATTTTATTCTATAATTCATCGACCTTTTCACTGCATTGACTTCTCAAAAACATCAAAAAAACCTAACGTTGGAAGAAAAACATAGTACAAGAACTTTCGTAGCAATTTTGACCCGTTTACACTGAATTTGTTGCGGAAGTTGGTAAAAGTATCAAATTCACTACAATGACCAGACTAACTCATGCACAAAATATTTTTTGGATTTTCCTTTGACAATGACACCTATCGCATTAATGATGACCTTTCAAACTCACCAAACAACCTTCATACATGAAATATTTTTGAAAATATCAAATTTATAAAAAAAAAAAAATCATATTCAACCCTAAGTGGCTTACCCTAATCAACTCAAAAAAATCCTAATGGTTATCATGGATAAAAATTTGCATGGCTTCCTTGATTCTTCATGACTTGCAAGATAACTTATAGGTACAACAGATCGAATTCCAAATTATGGAGAGGACTAAGTAAATTTCCCAAATGGCCTACAATATTTGTTGAGTGGAGATGCTATGTTGAACATCCTTTGACTAATGGGTTTCAAGCAGTTATGAGAAGGTCAAATATATATTCCTCCATTATATGAACATTTTGATCATGCTCCATGTGTCATAGTCACATTAGTTGACGTGGATCTCCACAAAAATTGAATGGATTACAAGAATTATCCATTTATTAATTCCTACAATTAAAGGAATTCCTATAATTTTCTGTTTTACCCATTAGTACATGAAATAAAAGCATTCAATGAGTATTTATGAATGAAAAATAAAACATGTTTTCCATAAAATACTGTTACCTTCAATTTTATCCTTTTACGCCACTTCATTCATCAAATTGGTAAAAGAGAAGGATTCAAGGTTCAAATGGAGGGTTAAAGGGTATAAAAAAAGTGGTCAAGGATACCATAACTTGGACCCAACACTCACATTCCATATTTAGGCATCCCCTTATTTTCTTCCTCAGTCCATCAAGCGATCCATCCCTTGGAAAGGCATCATCACATAGGAAGAATTTTCTCATCTAAGGCATCCCTCTGACTTGCTTTAATAACACAAAACATGCGTAATAGAATACATCATGGAGGTAATGTACATATCATAGGGTTCCAGTGTCACTGCAATGACCCGGTCCTTGGAAACTTCAGCTCCATCATGTTCTTGTAGTGCAAGTTGATATTATTGCGCTGATATTGGTTTCCTTGCATTTAGCCTCATATGCTCATGCTAGAAAGTTCATTATTTCTCCTACATCAAAAGCACTTGAGTTTTATGAGATTCCTTATTAAAATTTTAAATCAATTAAAAACATACTTTCATTAGCAGATTTATCTATGGTTAACCATAAAATTTTAAATCAATTCAAATCATAACTTTAATAGAGATTTTTTTTTCAACTCGTAACTAATACTTATCTCTTTAGTTGCTCTTTGATTCCTTGATCTTGAAAGCACTGCGTGCTTTTTCAGACTTGAAATCCCTTAGTGGTGTGTTTTCTTCATAGCTCCACACAATATTTAGCTCCATATTTAAGTCCAACTCACTGAGTGGTTCGCAGCCCCAAGGAAAGAACTTAGTGGTGTTTACACTGATCCACGTAGGATTTTCGTATAGCTCCATCCCATAGTCTAAATCATTGAGTAGTTTCACCCCCAAGGGAATCAATTAGTGGTGAATATTCTTCTCTACGCAGCCTTTTTGTATAGGTCAAAACAAGCCCCCCCTCTTTTTCACCTCCCAGTGAGTGTAGGAATATCATCTACCATCAAGGTAGGAATATGTTTACAAGAATATCATCACACCACCATCAAATCCCCGTCATCACACCTCTAGGCCCATGCAACCCTGATTCCATGAAGTCTACCTGTCCCAAAGTTTTCTCATAGTGGGTATTATTTAGTGTCTTCCGACCAAGCATCCTACAGGCATGATCTAATGACATGTGCATGGATTGTTACGGCCAAGTACCTGTATGGAATGCTAGAGTACACTCCTCATGGAGACTTATAGTTAAGGTACCAATTACGAATTTCTACCATGAGATAAAAAAAAGTTCACAAGCTTCAATGCCACCACAATATTACTCTTCCTGAACTCCATGCTACATCATCTTGCCTGTGTCACAACATTTAATTTTCCATGACATACACTAAAAAATTTTAACCAAAATTTTTTAATTTACCAATCCTTGCTTCATCCAAAATTCTGATCTCCTAGGCATGAAATATGAACTCATTTCATTTTGATCCTTTGTAGGTGTTGTTGATCTTTCATGGTGGCTTTTATCTCACACACCATTACAACACTTTTACTTGCAACCTTATTTTTCAATGAGACAACACTTTTTAGTGTTTATATACATATATATGGATTTTATTTTAGTTACAAAATTCACAACAACCTGAAGTGACCTCAAAATTATAATACTCATAATAATTCTATTACTCCAACTTTATTTCCAATAAATTGAAATAATATTGTTATTACACTATACATGTGCATCATATTTATTCCAAGCACTTCACAATGCAAGTAAACATTCATTCTAACATACTAATAATTTAGAATTGCTAAATTCATATCTCTAAATTCGTTAGCATTTAATTTTTTTCATTTTTTTTCATTTCATCCAATCATGCATTACAAAAGTCATTTCAATATTTTTTACCAAAGGCTCCCCACCTTCACCATACCATTTCCTAGTATCCATGAAACACTTGCATTAAATTGAAATAATGGTTTTTAAATTCAACTCAAGGATTTCTTACCCAATTCCTTTCCTTTACCCTTTTCTTGGGTTTACTACTACCTTATTTACTTGGCATCACTACCAACACTTTCAGCAGAATCCTTTTGAAGGGTCCATCTAGTTGATAACATTTCTATTGTTGTAATACATAGTATTTCCTAAAAGGATATTAGCATCACACATTAGTCATAAATTCATTCATTCAAATATTTATAATTTCAATGAAAACTTCATAAATGGATTTTCATTTGTATCAATTATAATCATGTATTTTTCCATGTTATTCTCATGCTATCAATTTCCATCCTTTATCATTTCCATACATGCTCACAAAAATGGTCAAGAGAATATGTATAACGTACTAATAATGATAATTATTAGAATTAGGTCATTATTTCCCACTTACCCAATGGATATTCGTTGGGTCCTTCATTTTTGGGAAATTTTTGACCAAATTTGGTGGGAAAAGGTTATAGAAGTAATTGATGGAAGAAGGGAAGGAAAATGGAAAAACATATCAGAAGTCGAGAATAAAAAATAGAAAGTCAAAAGGAGAGATATCTAGCTTACGTTGAGATGCTAGCTGCTGGAATGAAGACTGAAATGTTATCATCTTATTGATGAAATCTAATTTTATATTTTGTGGTCTCATATTCTCTGAATGATCTCACATATCTCTGTGTATTTTTAATGTATTTTTCCTCTTTTATAATATAAAGGAAGTATTGTGGGGATCAATTCCATGTCTATGTGTGTGAAATGATTATGATTTATTTGACCTCTTTAAAAATTTTGTTATGATGTTTCAATGCATTTGTCTATTATTTATTTCTATAAAAGCTTCAATTTTAAATATATGAAGATCTTTGACTCACCATGCACATGTTGTGTAATTATTTAAACAAATAACCAATCCTTTACTAGTTTGTCCTTGATGTTATTTATCAATTCTCGTTGTCCTTAAATTCCTCAGCATGCCTTGGGTGAGACATTTCTCCCTTGCAGAGGAATGTAAGTGTCAACTACAATAGAGTCTTTTGTTGGAAACGAGTGGTTGAACCCTAGGTCTTCCAAGTAAATTTAATACCAACAATACTTCATAAAACATTGATTCCATTAAATAACCTCACCATGTTACTTAAAACATGGTAAATACAAATTTCATTTTCATACCATTTATATAGACATAAAAATTTTAAATATTAATTAATTATCATACTTATCTAATGGCTCTCAACTAATGACCTGTCAGACCAAACAACATCATTATTCCTTTATTTCATTTTCCCATATTTCTCATATTCATAGAGGATATAATACACACACACACACACACACATATCAACCATGCAGAATTTATTTAAGGAAACTCCTTTCGTATGCTATTTTCATAGTTTGTCATGTCATTGCGAATTTTGTTCATGTGGACATAGCCAGTCCACCTAGTTGTTATGTCATGTTCTTTTTTCCTCTGTTGCCATTTGTCTTATGCACAAGGTCTAGTCAGAATTTTGCACTTCTGGTTGGGTTTTATTTAGCTCTTCTCTAAAGCTCCTTTCCTTTCCTTTCCCACAACCAAAAAACCACTAAGACCGAACCATAAAAGGAAATAAAAAATAATTAAAACAGAGGAAAAATAATATAGAAAACACGTGAAAACATATAAAGTAGCATGACCATGCTCAAAGTCAACAAACGAAAAACAACAAGAGAAAATATGAAACCAATTATCATAATAGAGTCATGTAAAACATCCTCATCATTCATTATCCCACAACAAACTCGATCTCTTGATTCTTGGTGATCATTTTTTCCATCACCAACACATGCAAAAAACAATAGTGCAAACTCCTTTCCAAGGTCTATAGCAACCTCAAAATTTCAACATCCCTCTACATACTTCAAGAAGGAACTTTTAATATTTCATAGAGCTTGGGGGGGTGCTCCCTCATCTCTTTTTGCATTAAAAGTTTTTGGTTCATATGTTTGGAGTTTGTATGAGCTCTTCTTCTTCTTCCATTATATGTTAGGGAATTATTTCTTTAGGTGCGGCTCTCTAGAGTACCAACATGAAATTGAATTTATTTTATCTCTAGCTTTATGATGTTCCTTTCCAACCTTGCCATCATGAGATTTCTAGAGGTTAATTCTTGTTGTAGTAATTCTTGCATGCAGATATATTTTGTAGCAACATTTTTTTCAACCTTGCCTGTTCTTTTTGCTTTCTAATGAACCTTTAATTCTCTGCAATGTAGCTCTTCAGCTCAACTTTCAAGCTCCTAAAGGTTTCTCCTCTTTTAGGGGAACTTTCCATTTCTTGCCCATGATGAAATTTTCCCATGCTATGATACACTATACTATTGTCAATTATTCAATTTCTTGTTGCAATTGATTCTTCTTATGTTTTGTCACACATACATAGTTATTAGTTGCACTAGCAAAAACAAATTGACTTGTTACCTTGCCATGCCAACAATAAGCATATTGGCCAGAAGTATTTTGATTTGTTTCTATGCACACATCTTAGAACTCATGTCAAACACATATTCCAAGAATAAAAAATGCATATCAGCATGTTTATATCCATATCATTACTAGGTTTGAAATCAATAATTTTACCAAGACTAGTAGCCATGACATCTGCAAGCTTAAAAAGCCAGTTAGAAAAAAATTAACATATTAAAATTTTCCATTCCTATAATTTCACAAGTATGATATTACCACATGCATAAAAAACACAATCACCTGTCAAATTATATGGTCAACACACATTTTCACACAACAAGCAATCATCCTTTAAATAACACAAAGTGTGGTGACTTTTGTAATGGAGATCAATATTATTCTCCCAAGGGTCTAATATTAAACTCTTGCTCTGATGTTGCACCCTATAACTCTTAACTTATCCTCATAAGCCCAATCAGTCCGAGTGTTGAAACTAGGCACTCTATTACTCTGTATCATAACTCTAAATATTATCATCAAATGTTTAGTGTAGAACCTTCACTTTTTATTTCATCTGTTATTGAGCCCATTCAGTCCAAGTGTTGAACTCGGATGCTTTGATACTACTCTATAGCAGTCCATCCCACCACATTGGATTAAACCAAGTTGAATAAGAGGCATTAATTTTAACTAGCCTGACCTCCATGCTATCATTATGAAGATGGGGTTATAAAAAAATCTTTCTCAAAGTTAGCTAAATTAACTTTGGATAACACCATTATGTCCATCTTGTCAAGAACCTTTCAACGATATAAATTTTATCTCGATCTAATGACTATATAAAAAATTATGACGATTTAATGTTGACCTTATAATCCCTTCCACATAAGCAAGAACCTACCACATGGAACCTACATGGTTCCACCACCTCACCAAGTGGTTCCACCTCATCCTATGCACCAACGTGGACATGGGTAAGCCCATGTAACCCTTACCACATATACTACTTGTGGACTCCATTGAGTTTAGGATCTATGTGTAAATATTTTCTTTCATGTTATACCTAGTTCACTTGGGAACCTAGAGTTCCCAAACTTTACCACGTGAAAACATTCCGGAGTCTCAAATATGTCTATACCCCCAAAGGTATTCAATTATGCACTACATCTAGTGCCTCCTATACTTAAATAATTTTTTACTACAAATATCGATTTCCTGTGTTAGGAAAAATATTGAGAGGTGGGGGGGTGGGGGTTGAATAATTATTCTAAACTACTTAAACTTTTATTTTCTTAATCATTTTTCTATACAGGACTATTATGAAGTAAACCTGCATATGTATGTGATCATGAAGAAGACAAGTAGTGTATATCCAATTCACTAACATTTCAGTTAATTTATCATTTGTTTAAATTGAACCAGTATATCAATACTTCATTACACATTAATTAAATAGTAACCATTTGCAGTAAGAATAGAATAAGCCATCACACACAAGAAACACATGAACACCAAGATTTTTTAGGTGGAAAACCAATGTGGGAGAAAACATTCGTTGGTGTCGTCTCTATCTTATTATTTTATTATAAAGAGAAAATTCTTACAAAATTGTACTGGTGCAGACTCATACCAATACACATGCACCCATCTACAAAAGGCTACAACCTTCTCTTGTTTTCTAGCCTCTAAAGGAAGGTAGATACAACCCCCTTATCCTATGTTATTTGTGGATCACTTTTCAGTATGTTTCAAATTGGATCCATTCCAAATATCAGAAAACAATACTGAAACCAATATTGAACCAAGTCACTTAATCACCTGAATCAATTGTATCACCAAGTAAAACATAGAAATAAAATTTTCAAACAACCATACGACCTTATATCACTGTATACCCATTCATCAGAACACCAGACCACATATTTTTCATCATTGAAACCAGATTTTGTCACTACAAACCTTGTATAAACACATGTCAAAATATATACTCTATTGTAATTACTCATACCTACGTATGTACGTGTTTCCCCTAAATCATATCTGTGTACATATCTCAAAATATTGAAAGCTGAATCTATATCACTGTACCGCTGAATCAATCACCCAAGCAGATATTGAAGCCATCATAAATAAATGAACCAAATACAAATGATCACATAGTAGAATCATCACAAGTTAATTATTTACTTCATAATTAATTCAACCCAATTAGTATTTTCAAGCACAGATAATTATAAGAGAGACTTCAATGATAAAAAACAACAAACATAACATAATTGATCAACCATTATCATCAGCTCATACTAAAAAACCATAATAGATGTATGCGACCCTTATAATGAAATTATGCATATGTACGCGCCTTTCATACTTGACACCCGTGTACCGATCTATCCATACTGCAGAATTTATATGCGAGTACCTAGAAGTAGATCCGCGTATGTATGCAATTTTTCTGAAATAAACCTGTGTACATATTTTTAATTACAGAGTCATACCTTTGTTGCAAAACAAAACTTCAATCAAACCCAAATATATGCATACAAAGTAACAAACACACGTCATAGAATTATCATCACAGATCAAACCATAAGCGGATTAGGTAGTCCTTTCATATCTAATAGATCTGATCCCTCATCATACTCCGTGTGCACACTTTTTTACATGCACACTCCACCACTTTGATCTCCATATCCTTTTATAGCTTAGGTCCTAGCCAATACATTGGGTCAAACCCGTAGTAATGTCGATGGTGTTCTTTGACGAGATAAAATATCCATTGTTGCACTTAATATTATGGGCCAATACCATGGTAAAGACCCCTGGTATTTAGAATACCATGGTGAGGAAACTGTATGTGACTTTTCATCACCATGCTCGCATATGTACTTGTATTTTCTTCGGAAAACCTGCATATACTTCCTCAAAATTTAACCTCATCATTTTTGTGTCTCTGAACTGATATTTATTTTTCTAATCTCATCTGCACTCATCACGTCGACATATTTACCAAGTAGGGTTCCATCAAGGACAACACATTTGTCATAATGCCAAAAATCTACCCCTTTGGACTTGATGGCAACCATTTTTGTGTTTGGTTACCACCACCCGTAGATACATCTATAGACATACCAAGCTCACCACCTGTAGATACATCTATATACATACCAAGATTCTCTCCCAAGTCACCAAGCATTCTACAAACACCAAGTTCTCTCCCCCTTTGATATCAAGGGAAAAGGGAAAACTAATGTTGAATGAGGAATTCTCTTCCCTTATTTGAAATGAGGGTTGTAGATGTGATCTACTGAGTATGAAAATTGAATGTTGACCATGCCCCCCCTGAGAATAAGATGAAATTTCTGAAGATATACAAAGAAGTACATGACTCTATGACTCAACCAGATATGAATTTTCCTATCACTAATGACTTGAGCTTACAACAATCACCCAACACAGTGGGATTACACATTTGAATCAATATTACATCAAATTCTAAAAATGGGATTACAATAGTCAAAATATGACTAAGTATTACAATGATTACATCATGGATCTCTATGTGAATTTTACATCAAGAGACATTTATGACCAAAACAAAATACCACAATAAGAACATGATAATCATCAACAACTATCATACACCATATAGGATTTGCACCATAAGCCTTAAGTGCGACAAAAAGCACTTCAACAGAATCATCCATGATATATACTTATCATGAACACCATCATATTAGAATTCTTAAGAAATCATAATGCCAACAATGCACTAATAGAAGCATATTAAATGCTCCCCCTGAACTGTCTGAAGCATATCAAAGCCTTTCCCTGAGTCTGTCCCACTATTTCTTCATCATAGAGAAAAATACGTAACTATCTAGATCAGAAATTGTGTATATATGCGACTGTCTTGCATAATATCTGCGTAAAAAGTAAAATGCTTGAATTTTTTATAACCACAACTCCCCTTGAGCTTGTAATATTTGTACTTGTTCACTATTACTACATCATATGTACTATCAATAATATAAGAAACATGAATATAAAAACAACCATGGGAATCATCATCAAGACAACATATGTATTGCTCCTCCTAAACATGAAATGTATGTCAGAAAAATTAATGAAGTGAGGAAGCAGAGACCATTCCGAGTTTATTTCTGAGATATTCAAAGGAATCATGTTTAACCTTTGAGGGAACAGACTCTATTTTAACCTTTTTTTCATGTACCTATTCTCTCAGAAAGTGATATCTGATTGGAATATGCTTGGTTTTTGAGTTCATGACATGATTTTTAGAAATTATTATGGCACTAGTATTATCACATATAATGGGTATAGGTTGAGAAAACTTTATTTTAATATCCTGCAATGTTTGCATCATCCAAAGAAGTTATGTGCAATAAGATACAACAACAACATATTCTACCTCAACAGTAGACAAAGCAATAGAGCTTCTTCTTTTTTATGAACCATGATACCAAGCGGGGTCCCAAATGGAATGCTCCTCCACTAGTACTTTTCTGATCATCAACATTACCTTCCCAATCTGCATTTGTGTAAGCATGAAGAGAAATATTTTCATCTTTTGGATACCATAGACCATAATATCGAGTTCCTTGTAAGTACTTGAATATTCTCTTGACTACATGGAGATGTGTTTCTTTAGGAATTGCTTGAAACCTTCCAAAAATACCAACTACATGCACGATGTATGGACTTGTGCCTGTAAGGTAGAGCAATATCCTAATCATAGATCTGTATTTTGGTTAGTTTTCTAAGTAGAACCATCATGGGAGCTGAGAGCACATCCTGTTATCATTTGTGTGCACACTGGCTTGTAGTCTTCCATTCCATATTTCTTCAAAATCTGCTTGAGGTACTTAGTCTGCAAAAGAAAGATACCATTCGTTGCTTGTTGAACTTGAAGACCAAGAAAGTATGTTAGTTCACCAAGTAAGGACATTTGAAATTCTTGTTGCATGAATGAAGCGAATATTTGACTCATATATTCTTCATTTCTTCCAAATATGATGTCATATACGTAAACAACAACTATCAAAAGTTTACCATCATCCATATTTATATATAGATTTCTATTTGCATGTAGGTTTTAACCCTGTACAAAAATTATCTCTAAACAAAATATTAAAATAAAAAATAAATAATAGCAAGAGCATAAAACATAAATCATATATACATAGATATTTTCCCCTGGATCCTAAAACCAGGACTACCAGATTGATTTTTCATTATGTTCTTTTTAATGTTACAATACATATATATGCATGACGAAGCATTCATAAACCCAAATCCATTAACCCTGGATTAGAACATAATCATAGTTCCCTTGACTGTATCTACAAAATACCATGGACATAACCATAGGTAGGCCCGCCCACCTAATATAGGGTCTAATTTTATTTTTCTCGGGGCACTACCACAAACCCCGTGTAGGGGGGCTAAGCCCCCATGCAAACCCCCCGATATGGGGGCACAACCTCCCCTTGTGGCACCCCTGCAGTGCCCGACGCAATGAAGGGGTGGCACTCGCCCCCCGCTTCGCATGTGAGTCTAGTCGTGGAAAGAATATACCACACACCCAACACTGTAGACCCCTTAGTGAAACATGTTTGTTTAATATACCTGTCGAGACGATAATACCATGCACATAGAGATTTTTTTAGCCCATATAATTCCTTCTTGAGTTTGCAAACAATATTTTTATCATTTACTAATATGAACCCTTCAGGTTTTTCAATATAATATTCTTCTTTTAGGTCCCCATTTAGAAGTGAATATTTAACATCCTTTTGATAGACTATAAAATTATGAAAGCAAGAAAATGAAAGGAACATTCTTATGGCTTCAAGTCTAGCTACAAGTGAAAATTTGTCTTCAAATTCAATTCCTTATTGTTGAGCTTACCTTTGCATATGAGTCTTGCTTTGTTTCTAATTACTTCTCCATTTTTATTTAGTTTGTTTTTGAATACCCATTTTTTCCCAATAACATTTTTATCACAAGGTCTTGGTACAAGTTCCCATATATGGTTATTTTCTATTTGATCGATTTTTTCATCCATTTCCTTAACCTGATTTTCACCTTCGCTAGCTTGATTCACATTTTGAGGTTCAATTTTGGATAGTAAATCTAGATAACTGGAATTCCCAACAAGAGTTCTTCTAGTTTGTACTCCTTCCTTTTCACCTAGCATTTGAGATTCCAGATGATTTTTCTGAACATATCTTGAAGGATTACTTTCTAATACTTTTGTTCTTTCAGTTCCTTATTCTGATGCTTCATTGATTCTCTCTTATAGATCCTTTTATATTTTTGTAGGAATACATTCATCATTTGCTGGTGCTTCCTTTTTAGTACCTGTGGATGCTTCATCAATCACAACATCAATGCATTCAAGAGTCTTTTGAAGTATTTTATTGTAGCATTTATATCCTTTTCTTCTAGAGGAGTATCCAAGGAGAATTCCTTCATCGACTCTAGCTTCAAACTTTCCAAGCTTATCATCATTATTCTTTATGTAAAGTTTTCTTCCAAAGACTCTAAAATGCCTAACAGTTGGAGGCTTACCAAACCATAGTTCATGAGGAGTTTTATCTTTGTTTACCTGAATATGAGCTTTGTTGAGGATATTCACGATTGTATGTTGTGGTCACCCCCATAAGGTATGAGGTGTTACGAAATCATCGAACATGGAACACATCATTTATTGGATTTTTTTGTTCATTCTTCATGCCACTATGTTTTGTTGAGGAAATTTTAGCTATAGAAAACTCCCACTTGATGCCATGTTGTTCATAAAAGTTGAAAATCTCATTTGACATAATTTTTCCTCTATCAGATTTAATACATTTTATTTTAAAATCTAACTCATTCTCTACTAGAACTTTGTATAATTTAAATTTATCAAATGCTTCATCTTTATGTTTTAATAAGCCAATCAAAGACATTCAAGTAAAATCATCAATGAATAATATGAAGTATTGTTCACCCTGAGGAGACTTCTTTCTTATAGGACCACACAAATCAGTATGAATAAGTTCAGGTGGCTTACTTGAAGTACCTTCTTTGGTATTAAATTTCACCCTAGTTTTCTTACCAAATTGACATGATTTTCATATGGTACTTTCTACTATGGAGATGTTAGGCAAGTCACGAACTGCTCCCATTCTTCTTGACTTATGTAATTTACTGAAGCTTAGGTGTCCCAATATTTTGTGCCAGAGCAAGATTTCTTCTTATTTTCTCAAGTAACAATGTTCTATACTACCTTCCAAAACATAGACATCACTTGGAGTTCTTGTTCCCTTTATTACAATATTTCCTATATCGAGATTCTGAACCACACAATTCTTTCATTTGAAAACAAACTCTTGCCCTTGGTCACACATCTGACTAACACTTCAAAAGTTATGTTTTAATCCATCAACAAACAAAAAATTTCCATATTTAACCTTTTCTTTTAGTAAAACAATTCCTTTCCCTTTGATAATAGCAGGTGAATTATTTCCAAATGTTACATTATTTTCTTTCTTTATTTCATTAAAGGAAATAAACTTATCTTTATCACATGTCATATGTTTTGAGTATCCACTATCAATGTACCACAAATTTTCTTGATATCCTACATATAAATCCAAACCACGGCTTTCATATCTATGGTTTTATTTTTCCATACCTTGGATGTTGTTTCCTTTTGTTCATTTTGCGGGTTGGTCTCATTTTTCTTCTGCATTTAGTCTCTTTATGCCCAAATTTATAGCAAAATGAGAAATATGTTTCATATTGGAGAGGTGAGAAGGTGTTTTAGGATTATTTCTTTGATCTAATATGATTCTTTTCTTTTCTTTCTTCTCTAGTCACGATAATTCTATAAGCAACACATTGAGCAACCTTATGACCAAAATTGTGACAAGTGAAACATTGGCCATTGAAGTAGAAATTTGTGGGATAATAATACCTTTTTGTGAATTTTTTATTTTTATTTACTTTCCTTTACTACATTGAGATAGCTTCCTATACCTATTTCAAAATATTTTGATTATTCTCCATTATATCCAAAACCTGTTTTATTAGAGGAGAGAATTGTACTTTGATGATTTCTTATAGGATCTCAGAACCTTTAGAAAATCTAAGATTTATACCTTTTTTTTTTCTCAAGTACCTTTCTTAGACTTACTGTTTCTAATTCTAACTTTTCATTATGTCTCTCCATTTCAAGATTTTGTTTCTTTAGAGCTTCTTCTACTAATTTACCTTCTTATAGAATTTTTTTAAGCTGAGTTATTTCCTCAATGAGATTATCCTTTTATTCTAGGGAATCCAAAAATACATCATCAAACTCGCCAATAAAATTATTTTTAAATGCCATAAGTAATTTATATTCTTTATCATACTTACCTTCTTCACCATTTGAAATACCATCACTATCTTCGTGTGTGTAGAAATTTCTCTTGTTTTCAAACCTTCTTCTAACATTCAATTTTGTAGCATCCTTTCCTTTCTCATGGTTTTCTCTATAAGGGAATTTAGCATCATAATGACCAACTCTTCCACAAGAAAAAAAATTGAAAGGAAGCTTACCTCTAAATTTGCTAGTACCTACTTGGAGTTTCTTTACGAAATTTTCCTCTTATTCATCTCATACATATCCTGATTCCTTGAGCTCCTCCTTTTCCTTTCCTTTAGAAGTAGCTTTGGAAGAAAATTCTATCATATCCGCGTAACCCCATTTTCTCATTTCATAGGCTATTAAAATCCCATGTAGTTTTTCAATAGTAAGGTTCTTCAAATCCCACATTTCTTAAATGACAGATAATTTCAAATCGAAATTTAAGATTAGATATCTTAAGGTTTTCTCAACTAGAGATGTTTCTTTTATTTCATCACCAATATTTCTCATAGAATTAATGATCTCATATCCCCTAAGAAATAAACTTGCAATACTTTCATCATTGTGCATTATGAGAGTTTCATATTGAATTCTAAAAGTTTGACGTTTGGCACTTTTTACCTTGGTTTCACCTTCATAAATTTGGATGATCTTCTCCCATATAGCCTTTGTGGTATTTAACTGTATGACTTTGAAAAATTATGATTCTGCCAATATTCCTAACATAACATTGACCACCTTTGCATTAGTCTCATATTTTTCCTTTTTTCCTTGATCTGTGGGAATGGAGGATGGATATTGATATCATATGATCCAAGTGGTTGTAGGTAATATCTTGTTCTGAATTTTGAGAAAACAAGATTGGATCCATTGAACAATGGTGGCCTGATAGATGTGAATCCTTCTTGCTTGCTCATCTTGATTAATCTTCCTTCAAGTGATCAATATTCTTCTAGAGGACCTGATCTGATACCAATTGTTAGGAAAAATACTAGGGAGGGGGGGTGGTGAACCAATATTTTAAACTACTTAAAATTTTATTTTCTTATTCAAATTTATGTACGTGACTATTATGAAGTAAAAATGTGTTTCTACATGACTATTCACTAATTTTTTAGTTAATTTATCATATGTTTAACTTGAACAAATATATCAATACTTAATTAAACTTGAACCAATATATCAGTACTTAATTAAACATTAATTAAATAGTAACCATGTGTAGTAAGAATAGAATAAGCCATCACACACAAGAAACACATGAACACTAGGATTTTTTAGCTGGAAACCCAATGTTGGATAAAACCACCATTGTTGTTGTCCCTGTCTTATTCTTTTATTATAAAGTGAAATTTCTTACAAAATTGTACGAGAATAGATGCATACTAGTATGCAGGCACCCACCTACATAAGGCTACAACCTTCTCACATTTTCCAGCTTCTACTTGAAGGGATTTACAACCCCCTTATCCTCTCTTCTTTTGGGACCACTTTTCAAAATGTTTCAAACTGGATCCACTCCAAATATCAGACAACAATATTGAACCAAGTCATTCAATATCTAAACCAACTATAACACCAAGTCAAACATAGAAATAACTTTTTCAAACAAGCAGGCCAACTTATATCATTGTATGCCCATTCATTAGAACACCAGACCACATATTGTTCATCACTGAAACCTGATTCTATCACTGTAAACCATGTCCAAATACATATCAGAATATATACGTTATTGTTCTTACTCATACCTACATGTGTACACGTTTCCTCTAAAGAATATCCACAGACAAATCTCAAAATATTGAAAGTTGAATCTGTATTGTTGAAATTTGAAATAAGAAACATTGGAAATGGCAACTAGAAATGGAATCCAGAAAATGGCACCCAGAAATGGTACCATGTGAGGCTTCTGATTTAATTTTCCCTTAATTAAATTGGAAGAAAATTTGTAATTTCATCTCATGACAACTTTTGTTAGTTAACCGAGTCAGGAATACTTAGTTAGCCTAGGAAATTTGAGTTATAGGTCAAAGAGGAGGCATGTAGAGGAATTTCCATGATTTTAGGGGGTTCAGTTACAATTATTTGTGAGTTCTAATTATTTAACTCAATAAATTGAGTTAAAATCAGTTTAACTAGTTCTAATTGAGAGATGAGCTAGTGATAGGTCCAGTGAATTAAATATGATTTAATTCACAAGTAGTGATCAATCAGTTAACTAATAATCCACTATAATTAGTTATTTCATGTCAGTTCTAAGGAAGGACCAGTTGATACTGAGGTTAAAGGGAATATATCTATCAGTTGTACTATTATAAAATTGTACAAGTCATGCATGAGGTCATCAGGAAGGCCTTGAAGGATTGCGCAATCATTAATTGGTATTTTCCTATTTAATATGGGCTAAATTGTCCCAAGAATGCGTAAGGAAGGCATGCTAGGCAGAGGCAAGCAAAAGGTTAAATACATGACCGATTTTTCTTAGATTGCAAGCCGGATTCGAGCAGGATCAAAGTGATACAGTCAGTAGAGTGCATAAGTTTCTTAGGAAGGGAAAAAAAATTGTATTGTTTCATGATCTTGACCATATGAAACATAGAGATAGAGGGGTTTTGAGCATTTTATCTCCCCAGATACATCTTGTGTTGTGCAATTGATTATTTGTTTCTCTTTCATGTTATGTGATTGTACGATCATGTTTTGTTTCCACAAATTGTAGAAGGATTTAGTATCTTGTTTTAGTACATTACAAGATTAGTTTGAATCCCGTTGGTATATTTTCTACATGGTATCATAGCACCATGAATCATAATAGAAGAGAAAAACATAGTTTTGTCTTGAATAGGTTCAAATTTGTAGATTTATTCTTTGGTATCCAGCAAGAGATCAATATGTCTTTCAATGGATTGAGACTCGAATATGCTCTTCAGGGAAATTTGAATTACATAGCATGGGTGGAAAGGATGGAGGAAATTCTCGAGGACAATGGACTGAAATAATTCATAAACAGTGATATTCCCTAGTGCAAAACAACAAATTCTCAACTTCTTGATGCATGGAAGAAGACGGTAGAAAAGGTGAGAAGGATCTTGTTAGAAGGAGTTATAGATCATATCATCTCGAGTATCCATGGGAATGGGACTCCATATGCTATGTGGAAGGGTTTGACATATAAGTTTCAGAATAGTAGTGACCACATAAGGCTAGCACTGAAAGACAAGCTCAAAAAGATCAAGATGGAGGAGGGCGAGACGATACCCAAATACTTGACGAAGTTCACTCAATGTCAAGATGAGCTTGGAAGTGTTGGTGTGACAGTAGCCCAGGATTAATTGGTGAGCATAGTTATGAGGACTCTGTGAATGGGAGGGAGAAGCTACCAGACTGGGAGCATTTATGGTATGACTTGGTAATAGAAAAGATAAGGCGGAGCACCAGAGATGATACCTCCAAAAAAGACAAAGAACAAGATTTTTCATTGCTCAGAAAAGGAATGAAAGCTAAGTGAAATAAGTCCCAAGGTGAAGAGGGCAAGAGATACTTATCCAAGATCAAGTGTATTCACTGTCACGAGCACGATCACTATGCCTCAAATTGTCCACAGAAGAAGGCAAGCAAGAAGGAGCTTTCAGTTGCAGCGGTAGAAGTGATATATTAGCAGTTCGAGCTTGATTTTACTCTCATTTCATGCATTTAAAACACTATAATGGGATGCATTTGGTATATAGATAGCGGTGCCTCATTCCATATGACGAGGAATAGATATCTCTTCAGTGACTTGGAGGAGAAGGACCTCCAACAGAACATAGAGTTTGGAAATGACGAGAGGTATAGCGCGACCAACATAGGTACAATTACCTTTTTGATCTGAAAATGGAACTATTTTTAATGATATGCAAAGTATCCATTCTGATATAATTTAGTGTGCAAAGTGTTCTCCATGACTTGCAAGTTAAACAAAATAGTTTTGGTAATTTTTCTGAGTTTTATGTGTGAGGATTTGTTAATTAAATTTACTATTTAACATATCACAGTAGAAATACACAGCAAGTAAAATTCACCATCACATAACACATCAAATTGTTGACGCATTTCACCCATCCTGGGCTACATCTGCCGGTCCAAGGCTCCCCAATGGCATGTCCTTGCTCTATTAATTTGCTCAAAATGGTTACAAAGTGAAAAATATGCCTAAACAGGAAAAAAAAACTGTAAATTCGACTTCAGAAGATAGTAAATATCTAGAAATGGCTTTTTTTCACCTTAAACAGTGAAATACAACCCAGTACAGTGCCTTCTCCATGATGGCCCTGATGGCTCCTTCATCTTCACTGAAAAAAATATGATGTAGATCACCTCTGTTCACTCTAAAACCTATTCCAAACTCTTCATAATGCTGAAGAAATCCAAAATTGACTAAAATTTCATCTTTTTTGGTCGAAAATTGAGAGAGTTATGACTTCTACAAAAAAAATGCCCAATGTCCCCCAAAAACCCCACTAAAAGTGGGAGAACTCCAATTAACTTGACTAAAATGATGGAATCTCCTTAACTGTCGGAACCACATGCTAAATCAGTGAAGGTAATAAATTTCTTGGTTAGTTGTTGGTGCGTTCACATGCGAGAAAGCCATTAACTGTCAACTGCTGGCAGAGAAGTTTTAGTCTGCGCCCATGGTCACAGCGTGGAGGTCCTACGCAAAGGGGCTAGTCCTACGGCGCTTATCCCTTTTATTCCACCAATTCAATTGTTTAAGCGCCAGGTTCCAAGTGGTTCGTTCATGTTGCGAAAGGGCTTAAACCCGAGGGCTAGTCCAACCATCTTTCCGTCTGTTCCAAAGGTTGAACTGACAATACATTCACGAGTGCCCGACTCGTTCAACAAGCTGCACAGGTGGGTCGGTCAGGTCGCTCTGCCTGAAGTGTCAGGTCAAAGGTTCAAAACTCAAAAACCTCAAAAATTTTCCAAGTCATTCAACCATTAAGCCTGTAGCCACATGACAGCCTCCGGGCAGGCCATGTGGCACCCTCTGATAAGCTGTCAAAAACCTTATAAAAAATAATTTTTTGCATAATATATTTTTTTTTAACAAAATTTTTCACATAAGGTCAAACTAAGTCAAAGGTCCTGTTTTGGAGTTTATTGGATGATTTCAAACCTCAGTAAATTTCACATACAACCTCGGTTTTGAGAACCATTTGTGGCGCCAGAATTACAGCGATGAGACCTTTCCGGTCGTTCAGATTGCAACCATTTCTAAGCACTTCCTTTTTTGAGAAATTTTCTTAACTTGGACATGATCTCCTGATCACACCTCCCCATTGGGAAAATTTTTGACCCCAAAAGCCTTCAATTACCTATTCAGAAGATTAGGGTACAGACCCCTCACCTTTTCCACCTCCATCCATTTTTCCTTACTCGGTTTGTTTCCTTTTAGACCAATCTGAAGATAATCGACACTTCCCCTCTTCGAAGTGCATGTCCTCCTATCAAGGATAGCATCCTCTTTCAGCTCATCCAAATATTATGGCGAGAAATCCTTTATGGATGGCAGTTGAATGTCACTTTCATGATCAGCAATTAAAGGAGGTTCATACAAACGTAAATTTTCCACATTCACAACGAAATACATTTGCATATATGAAGGAAAATCTAGTTGAAAAGCATTATTTCCAACTTTTTTAAGAATCTTGAATGGACCATAATGAATAGGCTTCATATTTTTACCTTCTCCTTGCATTCTTCCCTTACTAATATGCAGCCATACCTCATCTCCTTCTTGAAACTTATGATCAACTCTGTGTTTTTCATGCCTCTCCTTGTACTTCCTTGACTTTTTTCAAGCTATTCTTGAACTTTCTGGTGTATGAGCTGAATTATTTCAATGAACATGTGAGATTTTCCAATGTCACTATGCCCATCAATGTCAACATCCTTCTCAAGAATGAAATCTAAAGGTGACTTAGGAAAATATCCAAACAAGCTTCAAAAGGTGAAGTATTTGTAGAAGAGTGCTTGGCGGGAATTGTAAGCATCTTTGAATGTAATCACAGTCACTCTCCCAAGGTTGGATGCTTGCTGCGATAACCTCCCAAAGATGTACAATGGTTATGTTCACTACCTTTATTTGGCCATCTGTTTGCGGATGGAAATCAGTACTCTTCTTCAACTTGGTGTCCATCATCATCCATAAATTGGACCAAAAATACCCAACAAATCTGGAATCCTTGTCACTAACAATAGAAGTAGGCAAGCTATAATAGACCGCCGTGCTGTAATGATAAATGAGTTTGTTGAAAGTTCATGATTTCTTTACATGGAGATAAAGATACACATCTTGCTAAATCTATCAAATACTACATAAAGATAATCCTGCTGCTTTCTAGATAATGGTAGACCTCCAACAAAATCCATAGAAAAACTTTCCCATGGTCTAGAAGGTACCGGACATGGCGTATATAAACCAAGATTCCTATTTCTAGGCTTGCTTGTAGCACATAATGAACAACCTCTAATGAAACGTGAAACACTAACTACCATGCGAGGCCAATAACAATACCTATGTAAATGTGCCACCATTTTTCTTACCCCGAAATGTCCAACAATAAGAGAAGAATGAGCTTCTCTCATGAAACTTAGTCTCTCCCCATGTGGTATACATAACTTTCCCATATGAAACAAAAAATTATTATGCAAGTGATAATCACTCTCCTCAACATGATTCCCTTCACTCAAACATACACATCCTTAAAATCAACATTTGATGCATATTGTTCTATGTAACTCTCATGTACAATAGAATCACTCTTAATTAAAGTAGTAGCACTAATAATAGGCCTTGAAAGCATATCAACAACTTTATTGAAAATTCATTTCTTTTACCTTATTACCAAATGAAATTATTGTAGGAAACCCATCCATCCGAAATGTCGTGACTACTGTTATTTACTTTGCGACTGCAAGTACTGTAAAGGTTGATGGTCGGTATGAACAACTATTGCTTTGCCCATCAAATAGTGTTTTCACTTTTTGACGCTTTGTACCAATGCATACAACTCCTTATCATATGTAGGATAATTCACAACAACACCATTAAATGTCTCATAATGAAATGCGATAGGCTTACCATGCTGTAAGAGAAGTGCACCCATCGCGTAATCACTAGCATCGGTTTGAATCTTGAATGGTTGTCTCAAGTCCAGTAATGCAAGGACTCGAGTTGAACTTATCTTCTCTTTCAAAGAGTCGAAAGCTTTCTGTTGCTTGCCTCCCCATTTGAAAGCACGCTTCACACTTGTTATTGCATGCATAGGAGCTGCTATGGTAGAGAAGTTAGAAATAAACTTCCTCCAATACTGAGTTGCACCCAAAAATATTCTTACCTCTATAATGGATTTGGGAGTAGGCCAATTCACAATGGCTTATACTTTAGAAGGATCAATTCTCAAAGCACCTCCTCCTACTATGTGACCCAAATAAACCAAAGAAGTCTTTCCAAATTCACACTTTGACATTTTAAGAAATAACTGATTTTTCTTCAAAACATCAAGTACTTTCTTAACGTGCATGACATGCTATTCTCTAGTCTTGCTGAAAATTAAGATGTCATCTAAGTAGACAATAATGAATCTATCATGAAAGATATAAGAATAATGTGCCCATGTGAAAGTTGCAGGTGCGTTTCATAAACTAAGCAGCATAACAATCTTTCGAGTCTGTTTTGGTTTTAAATGCTATCTTCCAAATGTCACTTTCTGCAATTCTAACTTGATGATAACCACCACGTAAGTCTAACTTAGTGAACAATTTAGCATCTTTCAGCTGATCTAACAAATCATCTATCCTTGGGAGTGGGTAAGGATTCTTTACCATTATTTTTTTCAATGCCTTGAAGTCCACACACATACGCCAAGTTCCATCTTTCTTCGAAATCAACACTATCGGTGACCCACATGGTGAAGTGCTTGTCTTATGAACCCTTTGTCCAACAAGTCCTTAATTTTCTACCTACTGTTTCATCACTCACTTGTTGACCTGTGTGCCCTGTCAATGAGAATAGGACAATATTGTTTCAAGCATGTTTCATGTTGAATCTCCCTTTTGGAAGCCTTCTAGGTTCTGAAACATCTCATAGGTGTATAACCATCATATAAATCTGATTTTAACAGAATCCTGATTTCAAATGACTCATGATTCACATCAACCTTAGTCTTAACCATAAGAAGTACAAAACTCTTACTATAATTTACTAGCCTTTTTACCTGTCTCACATTTACCATCGCTATATTTGTCTTCTTGCGATATGCTCTGAAAATAAACTCCTTGCCATATTTGAAAATATGATACTTATTTTCATGGCGATGGAAGATCGCTTTCCTGTCAAGTAAGTAAGGACTTCCCAAAACAACTCCTGATATATCAAGCGGCACTACATCAAGTTCAACTGTGTCAATAAAGTGTGCAGTAATTGCAAAATGCAATATGCATTTCCTTGAGACCTGTAAGTTTGCATCCTTGCATATCCAACCAAGTGGATATGGCTTTGGATGTGGAATGGTCTCAAGTTTAAGTTTTTTGACCAAGTCTTCTGATATGCGATTTTCTTGTGACCCACTATCAAACAATGTGTCAATTTTTGTGTGTTTTGAGATTACCCTCACATGGAACAATTCAATTCTTTCTTCCCCATTTGGAGCTTGTACATGACAATTTGAAGTACTAGTGCTTGGCTTAGTTTCAGTTTCCTTTCCCTTCATACTCTTCAAACCCATGGCTGTAATTTTGGTTTCTTCACCTGAATCATCACCTAAGTCTTGTTGTGTAGTTGTAGTAGCTGCAGTTTTCTTCTTTCCTTTGTTTTTGTTAAACTGAGTTATTTTTTCAGGATGAAGCTTCCAACAGTTTTTCTCTTCATGTTCTTCTCTTGAATAGTGTTTACATATCACTTTCTCACCCTCCTGTTTGACAGACGCATTCTTTTTTCCTTTTCCCTTAGAGGTTTTATCTTTTTTTTCCCCTTAAAAGGCTTGTTTCTACCCTCCTCAAAAGTATGTTTCCCTCTAGCCTATAAATGTGTGGCTTGTACACAAACCTCATCTAGAATAGTATGATTGAACATAAGGATAGTATGTCTAAGGTAGCTGTGCAAACCACCTATATATTTCAGCAAGGTATCTTGACTTTGTAAGTCTACCCCTAATAAGAGTGCTCTTCTCCTAAACTCTTGGGTGTAGTCTTGTACATTTTGTCCCTTAAGTTGTTTGAATTTTTGCCAGTTCATGATAGCCTTTTGTAAATAACCTAATGGATAAAATTTATTTTTAATTGCAGTAATAAATTCAGCCCATGATAAAGTGATCTTACCAAGTTTTTTGATTTCGTCCTTGGTCTTGGCTTCCCACCATACCAATGTTGCTCTATCGATTCTAAAAGATGCTAACTGAATCTTGGTGTCGTCATCATGAAGGTTCTGTATCCTCAAGTAAACCTCCAACTGCCTTATCCAATTGTCAAGTTTCTCTGCATTGACTTCACCATTAAACATAGGCAACTCAAATTTAACATCAAGCTTTAAAAATGGACTTTTACTAGTGGTTTTAGACTTGTGAGATTGATTCACCGAAGTTGAGGATGACGATGTAGAGGAAGAGGATGAAGATGGGGATGGTGGATCACCATTTCCTCCATGTCCTTTCTTTGACTTATCATCACTTTTCTTTCCTCCTGAAGATCCCTCTCCTTCCTTCTAATGTTTATACCCTTCTCCTACAAGCCTTTCATTCCTTTTTTGGTAAAGTATCCTCACCATCTCAGTCATGTCTAAGAATGCCTTCCGGAACACCCATTCTTCTTCTTTGGGATCAATGTATTCAGGAAATTCTCCTTCTCTTGAAGACATTCTTAATAATTCTTATGTGACTCTTGGAGGTGAATTAGAAGGTGGATTTAATGGCTCTTTGTCCCTCCTTGGTTGAGGATTATTTTGATCTCTAACCAATTGTCCTTCCCCTCTCTTGAGCTTAAGCCTACTAAGAATCAAAACTTGCAAACAGTTAACTATATATTTGCACAAGAACAAATGCAGAGTAAAAATCTAGCTTTGATACCAACTTATTTGAAAATAGAACTATTTTTAATGCTATAAAAAGTATCCATTATGATATAATTTAGTGTGAAAAGTGTTCTCCATGACTTGCAGGTTAAACAAAATAGTTTTGGTAATGTTTTTGAGTTTTATGTGTGAGGATTTGTTAATTAAATTTATTGTTTAACATATCACAACAGAAATACACAGCAAGTAAAATTCACCATAACATAACACAACAAATTTTTGAGGCAATTCACCCCTCCTGGGTTACATTTGCCGATCCAAGGCTCCCCAATGGCATGTCCTTGCTCTATTAATTTTCTCAAAATGGTTACACAGGGAAATATATGCCTAAACAGGAAAAACCAACTGTAAATTCGACTTCAGAAGATAGAAAATATCTAGAAATGGCTTTTGTTTCACCTTAAACAGTGAAATACAACCCAATACAGTACCTTCTCCATGATGGCCTTGATGGCTCCTTCATCTTCCCTAAAGAAAAAAATACTATAGCTCACCTCTGTTCACTCTAAAACCTATTCCAAACTCTTAATAATTCTGAAGAAAGCCAAAATTGACTAAAATTTCATCTTGTTTGGTCGAAAATTGAGAGAGTTATGACATTTGAAAAAAAAATGCCCAATGTCCCCCAAAAACCCCACTAAAAGTGGGAGAACTCTAGTTAACTTGACTAAAATGGTGGAATATCCTTAATTGTCAGAACCGCGTGCTAAATCAATGGAGGCAATAAATTTCATGGTTAGTTTTTGGCGCGTTCACATGCAAGAAAGCCGCTAACTGTCAACTATTGGTGGAGAAGTATTAGTCCGCGCCCATGGTCACAGCGTGGAGGTCCTATGCAAAGGTGCTAGCCCTGCGGGGATTATCTCTTTTATTCTTTCGGTTCAATTTTTTAAGCACCAGGTTCCAAGTGGTTCGGTCATGTCGCGACGGGGCTTAAAGCCAAGGGCTAGTCCAACCATATTTCCGCCCGTTCCAAAGGCTGAACCGACAATACCTTCATGAGTGCCCGATTCGTTCAACAAGCTACATAGGTGGGCCGGTTGGGTCGCTCTGCCCGAAGTTTCGGGTCAGAGGTTCAAAACTTGTAAACCTCAAAATTTTTCCAAGTCATTCAACCAGCAAGCACAGACACATGGCACCTACGATGAATCATAAAAAAACCTTATAAAAAATAATTTTTTATTTATATATATATATATATATATATATATATATATATATATATATATATATATATATATATATATATATATATATATATATATATATATATATATATATATATTTAAATATTTCACATAAGGTCAAACTGAGTCAAAGTTCTTTTTTTAGAGTTTATTGGACAATTTCAAACCTCAGTAACTTTCACATACGACCTCGATTTTGAGAACTGTCATAATGCTAGAATCGCAGCAACGAGACCTTTCCAGTCGTTTAGATTGCAACCATTTCTGAGCACTTTCTTTTTTGAGAAATTTTCTTAACTTGGACATGATCTCTTGATCAATTTTAGAGGGATTCTAGCTCCCCTCTCATACTCACAAATTTTTTGTATGTTCCAGGACTAAATAAGAATATTGTATCCGTAGCAGTATTGGAAGATCGTAGTTATGATGTCATATTTAGAAAAGGAAAGGTGTTCCTTAGAAACACTACCACAGGACAAGTAAAATAGATCGATGTAAGAGTCAAGAACCTATATACTCTTGAGGTCGAAGATGCATGAAAATATTTGAGGTGAAAAGTGGAGGTTAGTGACTTGGTTATTGAGAGGGAGCCTAGATTACCTCTTAACATGCAGCCTCAGAAGCAGTCTCAGAAGGTTGTAGGGAAACCACAATTGGAGAAGCATAGAGGAGATCGAGTGGAGGCATCCACTCAAGAAGAGACCTCCAGTATGGGGAAATTTCGATACATATGGTCAAAGGGAGCACATGTAGCCATACCTCCAGGTGAGAGGTGGGGCGATGTGCAAACATAATCCCAAGAGAAGAAATTTTGGAAATATCCATTGAGATGGATTGTATCATGGATTCGACCTGGCTACGACGGTCCCACAATACACAATAGTAGGAAGGATCAGTAGGATTGATGCAGTCAGATGTCAGGAAGACAAAAATCAGAGTGACAAATGTTATATGTTGGAGTGCAAATCAGAGTTGGCAGCAGTGCAGAGGGCATAGATGCAGAGTTAGCAGCAACGTAGTGTTTCTAGTAGACATTGAAGTAGCTAGCAGTATTCAGAGACTCTGACGACAAATGCATCATACTGATTCAATGTTTTATTTTTTTTGAGGCTATTGAGTTTCAGGAGTTGCAGGAGAAAATAACACTAGATAAGTGTTGCATGCATAGCATTCCAAAGGTACCATATCAGGATAGATTGAATTCCTTTATTCTTGAGAATGAGTGTTGAAATTGCAACAAGAAACATTGGAAATGGAAACCAGAAACGAAATCCAGAAAATGGCACTTAGAAATGGTACCATGTGAGGCTTCTAATTTAATTTTCCCTTAATTAAATTGGAAGAAAAATTGTAATTTCATCTCATGAAAACTTGTATTAGTTAAGTGACTCAGGAAGACTTAGTTATCTTAGGAAATTAGAGTTAGAGGTCAAAAAGGAGGCATGTAGAGGAATTTCCATGATTTTAGGGTGTCCACTTACATTTATTTGTGAGTTGTAATTAGTTAACTCAAGAAATTGAGTTAAAATCAGTTTAACTAGTTCTAAATGAGAGATGAGCTAGTGATAGGTCCAGTGAATTAAATTTTATTTAATTCACAAGTAGTGATCAATCGTTTAAGTAATAATTATCTATAAATAGTTGTTTCATGTTATTTCTAAGGAAGCCCCAGTTTAGAATGAGGTTAAAGGGAAGATATCTATCAGTTGTACTACTATAAAATTGTACAGTTCATGCATGAGGTCATCAGGAAGGCCTTGAAGGATTGCACAATCATTAATTCATATTTTCCTATTTAATAGGGGCTAAATTAGCCCAAGATTTCTTAAGGAAGGCAGGCCAGGAAGATGCAAGCAAAAGGTTAAATAATTGACCGATTTTGCTTAGATTGCAAGCCAAATTCAAGCAGGATCAAAGTGAGACAGTCAATAGAGTGCATATTTTTCTTAGGAAGGGAAATAGCATTGTATTGTTTCATTATATTGACCATATGAAATATATAGATAGAGGGGTTTTGAGCAGTTTCTTTCCCTAGATACATCTTGTGTTGTGCATTTGATTATTTCTTTCTCTTTCATGTTATGTGATTGTGCGATCATGTTTTGCTTTTGCAAATTGTAGAAGGATTCAGTGTCTTGTTTTAGTACATTACAAGATCAGTTTGAATTTCGTTCCCAGATTTTATACATGTATCATTGTACCACTAAATCAATCACCCAAAAAAATACTGAAGCCAACACAAAACAATGAACCAAATACAGATTATCACATAGAAACATCATCACAAGTCAATACTTTACTTCATAATCAATTCATCCCAATCAATATTGTCAAACATGGATAATTATAAGAGATACTTCATCGACAGAAAGAAAAAAAATAATAGAATAGATCAACCATTATCATCATCTCATACTGCAAAACAATAGAATATGTACACATCCTTATAAAAAAATTATGCGTATGTACACGGCTTTCATACTTGACACTTTCTTATCGATCTGTCCATACTGCAAAATTTATACGCGACTACCCAGAAGTAGATCTGCGTATGTATGCGATTTTTCTGAAAAAAAAAAAAAAACCTACGCACAAATCTATAATCACTGAGTCATACCTTCGCTACACAAAAAAACTTCAGTCAATCCCAAATCTTGGCATACAGAATAACAAACACATGTCATAACATTATCATCACAGATAAAACCATAAGCAAATTATGTAGTAATTTTAGATCTAATAGATATGATCCCTCATCATATTCCTTGTGCATATTTATGTCATATGAAAAAATTCATCAATAACATATTGCATTCACAATCCAACACTTTTATCTCCATCTCCTTTTATAACTTAGGCCCTAACTAATACCTTGGATCAAACCCATACTAATGTCAATGGTATTCTTTGACGGGATCAAATATCCATAGTTTCACTCAATATTATGGGACAATACCATGTTAAATACCCCCGGTACTTAGAAAACCATGGTGCGGAAACTGTACGTGACTTTTCTTTACCATACTCGTGTACGTACCTAGATTTGCTTCACAGAACCTGTGTATACTTACTCAAAATTTACCCTCATAATTTTTTTATCTCTGAATTGATATTTTTTTGTCTAATCTCATATGTACTCATCATGTTGACATATTTAAGAAGTATATTTCTGTTAACACTAAATTGATGCTGATGGGCTGCTTCAACATTCAACTCAGAGTAACTATTTCAAGCTTAATTTTAGCCAGAACTTAGCCTTTCCAGCTTGAGAGGGCTCTGTCAAGGATAAAGATGATATTAGGTAAATTAAGATCAACAAATGGCTAACTCTAAAATTGGTTTTAAATGTATTTTTTTGCAGGTGAAAGATGTAAACAAATAACTACCATTGGGCATATGTAGTCAGATAGAAACTCAGTTGACATTTGAAACTTCTCTCATGGAAGCTGAGGCATGTGTATTCAGATGAAACATAACATTTATAGCAGATTAGATGTTTGAAGGAAGTTAGAGCATGTTTTCCATGAATTCTAAGTAATCAAAAAACTAGGATACTGAAAATATAATAACAGAACATAAAAGACAAACACTCATAAGAATACCAATCAATCTCAGGTAAAAATATTACTAATAAAAATATTTACAATAGTAGTCTGCAATGTAACATCCATCAACCCTTTCTAACTCTAAAAATATCTCATTTATAGAGTGAGGGCTCATACAAATCATTTTCCACCTTGCTAGCTTTGACTTCCCACCTCCGAGACCTATTTCAAATAAGATTACATCACTTAGAGAATTCCTAGGGATATTTCTGTTTTGAATACAAAAAGGACTCTTATTTCATTAAATAACTCAACAATTCCATTTAATAAGCTTTACCAACTGCAACCAACTAATTTTATGAGTCTATTGGAGTGCTAATGTGTCATTATGCCACATGGATGTTGAGCCGGACCTCCTTCAAGTTGAATTTTACATTTTTTTCATAAATATGGTTAGTGAAAATTCTGGAAAAATAGGCCTCAATGTTATGTTTCGTATGAATACACATGCCTCAACTTCCATGAGATAATTTTCATATGTCAACTGAGTTTTTATACTGAATCCATATGCCCAATGGTAGTTATTTGTTTACATATTTCACCTGCACAAAAATACATTTAAAACCAATTTTAGATTTAGCCATCTGTTGATCTTCATTTACCTAATATCATATTTATCCTTGAGACAACCCTCTTAAGTTGGAAAGGCTAAGTTCCAGCTAAAATTAAGTTTGAAATAGTTACTCCATGTTGATTGTTGAAGAAGCCCATCAGTATCAATTTAGTGATGAAAGTTTCCATCAAGGACAACACATTAGTAATAATTCCAACAACATGAGATTTACCCAAACTGGGCCCACTCCAAATTTCATACGAGAATCTGACTTGAGACCGAAATATGACTCCAATGGCTTGAGCCCCAAAAACGTACCCCACATCGATTAGCCTCAACCTTAACCTATTTTTTGATGTATCAGGAATTGTCCACATCAGTCTCTCCAATGAACTTCACCATGAAAAATTTCCCTAATATCCAGATCACTCACTTGTATCCAGCCCAAATACTCCCAGATACAACTCCTATCAAGACTTATTCCTACCGAGATACAAGTACAACTTCTTGATTATTCAGATCTAGAATTTCTAAGGGATTTCAAGGTAATTTTCCCAGGTATTCGTTTAAGTAAAGTGCTTCCTAGGACTCTATATTCTACATAAAATAATTTTTCATTCAAACACCAATATTCCAAACACTACACACATCCACATTATGAGAAATAAAGTTATCAACGTACCTTCTAACAAGAAAAAAAGCAAGGCTAGTCCTGGCTAACACTACTCAACATTTAAAACACAGCAACATCATATTAAACCACAAAATGGATCCCAATGCAATATCTTATCCATTGATATATCATCCATTTCATCATTCTTAGTCCTTTTCTAGGATATACAAACTACAATCTTAAGCAAACAAATACCTTGTACATTAACCACATATATGATCCAAATTTATGCAAGATCGCAACAGAATACACATATAACCATAAATAAAAATATGTAGTGGAATTAACACTTCATTTCATTAATATCAAAGAATTGAAATTTGTTTAAGGACATAATGGAAATAAACTAGCTAGGGTGTTGGTAGCTTATCTCTGAGAAGAGATGTGGTGGCTACATGCCTCTAAACTCTATATAGCAATAAGGCTTGAAGGCCTATATATTATTGAGAAAAAATGGAATACCATAAACATCCAAAAGCCTAACCCTAGGAGATGAAACACCAGATTATGGGCCTCGTCGGGGTAAATTGGTACATCAATATCCTGGGGTCGTAACTTTGGCATATTATATCCATTTGATGCACATGCTACATCATTATAAATATCTATCTAATGACTACAATTGATCACAGTGAATATTGAGTCTGGAAGACTTTTATTCATGGGAGGTTTCATGCCCAAAAAGCATCATTTAGGGCTCAAAAGTGGTTTGGAAGTTCAGGACCCGAAAAACTACCAAAAATAGTAAATTGTGCTACGATTAAGGAATCTGGAAAATTGAAAAAAAAAATGGTGGGGGTCCAAGTGGAATAGGCAGGTGGCCACCAATATACACGTGGATCATTCCTCCCCCCTTAGGAATAAATGGTCCCCATTGCATTGAGTTCCTCCATGAGATGAGGAAACTTCTACTTAACTTGGTTCGTGGTAAGCCACTTGCCCTCGTGAAGGAGTTGTCTTGATTTGACAACTCTATATAGCTGGATCCTCTACTAGCAGGTGTTCTTGCTCTGTGTATCCATAATCCAATTAGTTGTGGCTTGTTCCATGCAGTCTAGGTTTAACTCTTTTGGTGTGAGTTGTTCTACCATGTCAGATGTGTCCAGTATAGGTGGAAAGTAGGGTCGAAGGCGGTCCACATTGAACACTCGGTGCAGACCAAGGAATGGTGGAATACTGATCTCAAAGGCATTGTAACCTACAACCTTGGTGATGATGTATGGCCCATATCAGAGCAGGCGAAGATTCCGGTGGGGTCCAGCAAGGCGCTCCTTCTGCAAATGTAGCCACACTTTGCCGCCCACATGGAAGTTGTGTGGCACCCAATGATGATCATGTCGTTGCTTGTACTTAAAATTGGCTCTACCAAATATGTCATGAACTTGTTGGATAATGTGCTGAATGTGCTCAATGAAGTTGTTCGCCTTGGCAGCTTCAGACTAGACATGATCCGAATCGGCCTGAGTAGCTGCAAATGGCATGGCTACGTCAATGGGACATAATGGCTGGAATCCCAAGCCCACCTGAAAGGGGATGTGTTCGGTTGAGTTGTGGAGGGCCTGGTTATAGCTATGTTGTACATAGGGCAGGCTCTCATCCCATGTGTGTGGATTATTTGAGTTTTACATGTGCAGAATGTGTACGATCATCCTATTGACAACCTCTCTCTGACCATCAGTTTGGGGATGGAAAGTTGTGGGCTTGGTGAGCTTGGTGTCCAACATTGACTAGAGGCTAGACCAAAATGTACTGAGGAACCTGTTGTCCTATTCTGAGATGATAGATTGTGGGATCCAAAATTGTACCCACACTCGTTCAAAGAAGAGTTTAGCAGTGGCTTCTGCTATGAAATTCTTCTTGTAGGCTGCCATAATGGCCATCTTCGAGAATCTATCGACGACCATGAAAGCACAGTCGTTGCCATGCTTAGTAGAATGAAATCCCAACATGTTATCCATGGAGACAGATTCCCAAGGTCGACTAGGGGTAGGCATCAGATTATAGAGGCCTTGCATATTGATGGTTGGTTTGGAAATGGCACGGGAAGTGTAGGATCTAATGTACTTCTCAACGTCATTTCAAAGGTTTGGCCAATAGAAATACTTATGTAGTACTACCACTATTTTCTCAACCTTGAAATGCCCAGCGACCCTACTGTAGTGGGCTTCCCAAATCATCTTGGCACACTCGCTTGAAGGAATACAAAGGTGTCCCAGGTAACATAGCAATGCATCCTAGAGGTGAAAATTTGGAACTTGGTTACCTTATAAGAGCATCTTGTAAGTGACACAACAACGCTGCTGAAAGTTAGCCCTGAGGAGATATGGTCAACGGTGACGTGCCTCTGTCAAATTTTCCCTTTTCTCCATGTGGTCTATTTCCTTTTCTTTATTATCAAATTCGTAGAATTTTATAAATAAATCTATCCACAATGTTTGAACTCTATATTATATCCCGGCAGATATATTTTCTTCGCATACTATAACCAATATTAAACCTTCGGCGATTAACTATATAATTGGACCTTATATTAAAATCAACGCCTTTCGAATAAATGACTCTTAACAAACTTTGGCCCTGGGTCCCACCTCCACAGTCAATAGCCAATCAAACGTACGCACGCACCTTAGGTTAAATTCCATGCATCTTCGTTGTACGAACACCGTCCGATGACTCTGCGCCAGATCGACGGCTCTCGTCAATATCGTTCGGCGTCCTCGTACTAACTTTAACGTGCGATGTGAATACAAAAAGGCGGTTTTTTACTCCCATCCGGTGCCACATGTCGATGGTTCTATGGAATTGCTCCAATTCAAGGAATACCGCTCGACCCCGCAAAAGCAGTGCGATATGGGAAATCCACCTTTGCAAATCCGCTTGTGGTTTTGCACAGTGACTAACCAAGGTTCCTCTTCGGTTATTCTCTGTTCGTTAACTAAGGTTCTAGACCGGTTAGGAGTTCCAATTGACAACGACAACGTAAGTTTCTTTATTACGCGGCTTCTATTACCATAAAACAGAGTTCCACGACTAGGTTCTCTACACAGGCCTCGCCTGCGGTTATGGTGAATTCGCAGGGTTATCCAACAATTCACGGGAATTCAAGGACAGAGAACGGAATTACCATTACACAATTGCCTCACAGTTAGATAATTATTCACAATTATAAATACAGGCAGTTGGAAATCAACAGGACTTGAATTTTATTCAACCGGAAGAAATTACTCAATACACAGAGTTTTATTGCAGGAAGCTCCTTCTCCTTGCTCTTCCCTCCTCTCCATCCGAGGGATTACAATTATATACGTAAACATATGACTCTTCGGTTCCTATGAGAGGACTGTTTTAGGAAATCAATAGCCTAATTAAAATAATTCAACTAACTGGAATATGACAGCTAGACTAACTGAGATATTCGACTTCTACGACTCTAACTGAGTTTAATAATACAATCAGCTAAGGTATTGACACCTAGTTGTTACAATTCTAATGTTTTCAAACCCTCCTAGCCACAACATGTGGACAAAACTCCTACATTGCTGGCGAGTGTCTAATGCCCCTGCATCAGACTCCCGAGGGAAATTTTCTTCATGGGCTCCTGTCCATGAGCTCCTCCACTGATCTGCCTATCTTCTTCAACATTTCTTCAGTCATCCAAATGGCATCTTCTTCTGGCTTATCCTTCCATTTGATCAAGTACTAAAAGTACTCTTGTCCTCTTGTCCTTTTGAACACTCTTTTGTCCAATATCTTCTCTGGTTGCAATGGTTGTGCTGGAGGTAGCTGCTCTTTCCACTCAATCTGTTCCTTGTCTGCTGCTCCTTCTTCTGCACCATCATCCTCATACTTGTAAAACTCTGCAACATTAAAAATGGGAGATATTCCAACATTAGGGGGTAATTCAATCTCATAAGCATTTGCAGAAAACTTCCTAAGTATCTTGCATGGCCCAATCTTTTTGAACTTCAATTTGTTGTACTGCTTCTTTGGGAATCTCTCCTTTCTCAAGTGTGCCAAAACCTGATCTCCTACTTCAAAGTGAGCTTCTTTTATGCTCAAGTCTGCTCTGCTTTTGTATCTAATGCTGCTGCCTTGTAGTTTTTGTTTCACTTGTTCATGTATGGCCTAGATCTCTGAAGCAAATTCCTCACCATCTGCACTTCTCAGCTCTGCCTTTCCCAGATTTCTTAACTCTGATATTCCCCTGGAGTGCATTCCATAAACAATATGAAATGGAATCTGCCCTGTGCTTCTGTTTGGTGAGTCATTATATGTATATTCTACCTGGGGAAAAATATGATCCCACTGCTTGGGATGCTCTCCTGCAAGACTTCTCAACAAATTTCCCAGACTCCTATTCACTACCTCAGTTTTTCCATCAGTATGGGGATGATAAGCTAAGTTGAAACTCAGTTTGGTACCAAGTTTCTTCCAAAGTGTCCTCCAAAATTGCCCCAAAAATCTGGTGTCTCTGTCTGAAACAATACTCCTGGGCAACCCATGCAATATAACAATTTCTTTGAAGAACAAGTTAGCAACATGGGTGGCATCACTAGTTTTATAACATGGAATAAAATGTGCCATCTTGGAGAATCTGTCCACCAAAACAAAGATTGCATTGTTTCCTCTCTGAGTCTTGGGAAATCCTAGAACAAAATCCATACTCACCATGTCCCAAGGCCTGTCTGGAATAGGCAAGGGAGTGTACAATCCTGCATTCTGGCTCCTTCCCTTTGCATACTGGCAGATTTTTCAATTCTTCACAAACTTATCCACTTCCATTCTCATCTTGGGCCAGAAATAAAAGTGACTCAGCTGCTCATAAGTCTTATCAGTACCAAAGTGTCCAACAAGTCCTCCACTATGCTTCTCTTTGATCAAATTTTCTCTCATGGAACATTTTGGTACACACAGTTGGCTTCTTTTGAATAGTAAGTCCTCCTGTAGGAAATAATCCAGCCACTGGCTTCTATCTATTAAAACAGGGTTACTACATGCCTCAAATGCTTCTCTAAAATTAGGATTTGTTTTATACAATTCTTTGAGAAAATCAAATCCTACAACTTCAAAATTAGTTTCTTGAACAAGCATGTGCCTCCTACTCAAAGCATCAACTACTTTATTAGCTTGGCCACTTATATGTTTCAAAACAAAATTAAAACATTGGAGATACTCAACCCATTTAGCATGCTTATGTTTCAACTTGGGCTGCTGTACAATGTACTGCAAAGCATGATTGTCAGAATACAATACAAATTCCCTGGACATCAAGTAATGTCTCCATTTCTTCAGTGCCTGAACAATTGCATAGAATTCCTTCTCATAAGAGGAATACTTTCTTCTGGTGTCGTTCAGCTTTTCACTAAAGTATGCCATAGGCCTATCATCCTGACTCAACACAGCTCCAATGGCCTCCCCACTAGCATCACATTTTACTTGAAATGGTTTAGTAAAATCAGGCAGAATCAAAACAGGCTTCTCGGTTATATTTTGCTTCAAAACTTTAAAATTTATTTCTGCTTCAGTAGTCCACTTAAATGGTTGTTTGCTCCTCTTTATTGTCTCAATTATGGGTGCATTAATCTTACTGAAGTTTCTTATAAACTTTCTGTAAAATCTAGCAAGTCCATGGAAACTTCTTACCTCAAAAACATTCCTGGGTGAAGGCCACTCCACAATTGCCTTAACCTTTTCTGGGTCCATCTTCAATCCTTCTCAAGAAACAAAAAAACCCAAATACACCAACTCTTCCTTCATGAATGAGAATTTCTTCAGATTTATCAGCAGTTTCTCTTGGTGCAGCTTCTTCAAGACATGATTAAGATGCCTTAAATGTTCTTCTCTAGTTCTGCTGAAAACTAATATATCATCCAGATACACTATCACAAATTTACCAATGAACTCTTTCAATACTTCATTCATAAGTCTCATAAAATTTCTCGGTGCATTTGACAACCCAAAAGGCATTACCATCCATTCATATAATCCTTCATTTGTTTTAAAGGCAGTTTTCCACTCATCACCCTCTCTTATTCTAATATGATGGTATCCACTCTTCAAATCCATCTTTGAGAAATATTTAGCACCACTCAAATAGTCCATTAAGTCCTCAATTCTGGGCAAAGGAAATCTGTACCTGATTGTGATCTTATTGATTGCTTTGGAATCAGTACACATCCTCCAGCCTCCATCTTTCTTTGGGCTCAACACTGCTGGTACTGCACATGGACTCAAACTTTCTCTAATCAGCCCCTTGTCCACCAACTCCTGTACTTGTCTCTTGATTTCCTCATTTTCCTTCGGAGTCATTCTGTAGGCTGCCTTATTTGGCAGATTTGAACCAGGGATAAAATCTATCTGATGGCTGATCTTTCTCACAGGTGGCAGCTCATCAGGTGAATCATCCACAACAATGTCACAGTAATCATATAACATCTCTTGTATCTCTACTGGTAAATCAGAAATCTTTGTAGAAGTAAGAAATACTTTAGGTTTGCAAACTAAAGCAAAACTTACCTCTTCTTCTTCTATCTGCTACAGATATTCCTTCCCGCTCAACAACAAGGTCTTTGGATCAATCACTCTGCTGGATGGCTCTCCTTCTTCCATGGGTATCAATGTATGATGCACCCCATCTTTGAAGAACTTGTAAGTGTTCTTCTTGCCATCATGCACTGCTACTCTGTCAAAATGCCAAGGCCTACCCAGAATTATATGACACACATCCATGGGCATTACATCGCATAGACCTTATCTTTATATTTTCCCATTTGCAGCTCTATCTCACATTGCTCTTTTACAACCAGCTGGTGCCCTTTATGCAGCCAGGACACCTTGTAGGGAGTTGGATGCTCCCTTGTCTTCACCTTCAAATTCTCTATCACCTCGGTCGACAGTTACGTGCGCCACCTCCGGTAACTAGCGCGGCATTTACTGTGGACTTTGCATATGCTCATGAGGGTCTGTGCGGCTCGGTGACCTCTTTGGCCTTGTGAGTTATTACTTACCACCAAGGATTCTCCCCTCTCTAGAAGAATTTATTCTTTGATTTCTGCCTCTTCTCCAGTCTGGGCAACAACATCATTCCTTGGGCCAACACCCACATTCTCTGGACATTCATAGTGCATGTGTCCCACTTGCTGACATCTATAACACCTCAATTCCCTAACCCTGCCTTTGTCTCTGCCTCGTCTTCCTTTTCCTCTATAATAACCCCTTCTGCCCCTCGCATCATCCTATGTAGATGCATTTTGAGGTGAGCTACTATTAGCTCCATCCCTGGGTGTAGCAGGCTTTCCTCTACCACCCTGACTTCCCTTTCCACGGAAAGTACCTCTCTTCTTGGCAGACTGTTTCCTCAGGAGTTTCTCCTCTGCTTTCAAGGCCATTTGGTAGGCCTCTTCCACTGTCTTAGGAGACAAGAGACCAATCTCATCTTGGATCTCCATCTTGAGACCATTCACATATCTGGCAGTCTTCTCTGGTGTGTCTTGGAATTGCCCAGCCCTTATGCTTACTCTATAGAATTCCTCTATGTATTCTTTTACCATCAGCAAACTCTGTCTCAGGTTCTACATTTGTTTATACAATGTCAGCTGGTAATCACTGGGCAAGAATTTACCTTTTAATTTGACCATCATTCTGGTCCAGCTCTTAATAGGTTGCTTGCCAACTCTCCTCCTTTCTGCCTGCACTCCATCCCACCAAAGTGCAACATGTCCTTTCAGCTTTGTTACTGCAAACTTGACCTTCTTATCTTCACTTATTTCTTCATAATCGAAGCACTTGTTCAATTCATTTATCCAGTCTACTAATTCTTCTGGATTCAGTCCCCCTGCATAGCTTGACACTTCAATTATGGGCTTAACTGCAGACCCCAGAACAGTTCTAAGGAGCCTCATGTCGGGAGGAATTTCCACATTTTCTTCTTCTTCTTCTGTTTTAGGTTCGCTGATGTCTTCAGGATCTCTGGGTTGTCTTCGCTCCATGGCATCTATTCTGGCCTTGACCCTCTGCAACATTCCCAAAACCTCAGCGTTGGAAATAGGTCTTCTTCTGCGAGCACCTCTACCGACTCGGATCACCATGTCAGTAAAACAACTTCAGACAACAGCTCTGATACCACAAATGATGCAACAACGCTGCTGAAAGTCAGCCCTGAGGAGAGATGGTCAACGGTGACGTGGCTCTGTCAAATTTCCCTTTTCTCCACGTGGTCTATTTCCTTTTCTTTATTATCAAATTCGTATAATTTGATAAATAAATCTATCCACAATTTTTGAACTCTATATTATATCCCGGCAGATATATTGTCTCCGCATACTATAACCAATATTAAACCTTCGGTGATTAACTATATAATTGGACCTTATATTAAAATCAACGCCTTCCAAATAAATGAATCTTAACAGACTTTGGCCCTGGGTCCCGCCTCCACAGTCAATAGCCAATCAAACGTACACACGTACCTTAGGTTAAATTCCGTGCATCTTCGTTGTGCGACCACTGTTCGATGACTCTGCACCAGATCGACGACTCTCGTCGATATCGCTTGGCTTCCTCGTACTAACTTTAACGTGCGATGGGAATACGGAAAGGCGGTTTTTTACTCCCGTCTGGTGCCACGTGTCGATGGTTCTATGGAATCGCTCCAATTCAGGGAATACCGCTCGACCCCGCAAAAGCAGTGCGATATGGGAAATCCACCTTTGCAAATCCGCTTTTGGTTTTACACAGTGACTAACCAAGGTTCCTCTTCGGTTATTCTCCATTCGTTAACTAAGGTTCTAGACCGGTTAGGAGTTCCAATTGACAATGGCGACGTAAGTTTCTTTATTACGCGGCTTCTATTGCCATAAAACAGAGTTCCACGACTAGGTTCTCTACACAGGCCTCGCCTGCGGTTATGGTGAATTCGCAGGGTTATCCAACAATTCACAGGAATTCAAGGACAGAGAGCGGAATTACCATTACACAATTGCCTCACAGTTAGATAATTCTTCACAATTATAAATACAGGCAGTTGGAAATCAATAGGACTTGAATTCTATTCAACTGGAAGAAATTTCTCAATACCCAGAGTTTTATTGCAGGAAGCTCCTTCTCCTTGCTCTCCCCTCCTCTCCATCCGAGGGATTACAATTATATACATAAAAATATGACTCTTCGGTTCCTCTGAGAGGAACATTTTAGGAAATCAACAGCCTAATTAAAATAATTCAACTAACTGGAATATGACAGCTAGACTAACTGAGCTATTCGACTTCTACGACTCTAACTGATTTTAATAATAAAATCAGCTGAGGTATTGACACCTAGCTATTACAATTCGAATGTTTTCAAACCCTCCTAGCCACAACATGTGGACAAAACTCCTACATTGTTGGCGAGTGTCTAATGCCCATGCATCAGTAAGTGTGGAAGAATTCTGAATCTCTCTTGTAGAGAAGTAGCCAATCAGAATTCTCATGCCCATAAGAGTTCAACACGGTGGTTATCGACATGATCGGTGGTCGTATGAGGTAGTCTGCAACATTATTGGTGCTTCCCTTCTTGTACTTAATGTTCAAATGAAACTGTTGTAGATATGTGGATCACTTCTGATGGCGATCGTTCTACAACTTCCCTTGTGTTTGTATGAACTACAAGGGTCAGTGGTCTATGTGGATAAGCGTTTCCTTCCCCAAAATGTATTTCTTCCATTGTCGGCAAGCCTGCATAATGGAACACATCTCTTTGTCATAAGGGGGATAATTTTGGATAGTGTCGGACAGTGTCTCACTGTGATATTCCATTGGATGCCCCTGTTGATTAAAAACTGCCCCAATAGCATAGTCAGAGGCATCTGTCTCAATCTCAAATGGTTGTTGCAAGTCTAGTAATGTGAGCACTGGGGCAGAGCAAAGGCGATATTTAAATTCTATGGAAAACCTTATGTTGATATTCCAACCAAAATAATTTTGTTTTTTCTCCTCCCTTGGTGACTTGAATCAAGGGACAAGTGATATGAGAGAATCCCAACATGAACCTGCGGTAGAAATTAGTAAGACCCGAGAAGCTGCAAATATTTGTTAGAGTGGTTGGGGTTGGTGAATCCCGAATGACTTGGATCTTGTTTGGATCCACATGCACCCCGGAATCATCAATAATGTATCCCATATATTGAACCTAGGTCATGCCAAAAGTTAAATTCTCCAAATTGGCACACAAATTGTGTTGTCGCAGTGTTTGGAGGACCTGTCGAATGTGGTGGAGGTGCTCTTCCCAATTATGGTTGAAGATCAGGATTTCATCTAGGTAAACTACTACAAATTTGTTGGTTAATGGCCACAAGATGTCGTCAATCAGCCTCATGAAGGTTGCAGGAGCATTCATCAACCCGAAAAGCATGACCAACCACTCAAAAAGGCCCTCCTTGGCTTTGAAGGTAGTCTTCCACACATCAAATGGTTTGATTGGTACCTGGTGATACCTGGACTTTGAGTCGATCATGCTGAAATATTTTGCCCCTTTGAGTTGGTCCAGAAGGTCATCAATCCATGGGATCGAGTACCTATCTCGGATAGTGATCTTCTTTAGCACTCGATAGTCAATACAGAGTCTCCAAGTCCCATCCTTCTTCTGTACTAGCATGATCAGGGTCCCATAGGGCAATGAACTTGGCCGGATGTGACCTTTCTATAGCATATCTTGAATCTTCCTCTTGATTTTATCGTTCTCCAGAACAGAGCGCCGATAGATTGGTCCATTGTGTAGCGACGCACCCAGGGTCAGATCGATGGGATGATTGACCTGACAGTGCAGAGGCACCCCTGTGGGTGAGGTGAAGATGTCCCCATACTCCTCCAGGACCTTGTCCATTTTTTGTTTTCGTGCAGAGGAGCCCTGTCTGGAGATCATGGCCACAATATTCTTCTTGCCCTAAGGGCGGATCACCAGGAAAACAATTTCCCGATTTTGGAAATGAGCTTACTGCATTGTTTTGTAGAAACCAAAGAGATAGCGGCAGGCGGTGGTACCTCTGGTATCCTGTACAAATTATTTCCAAAGTAACAATAACAGTGCAAGGTCGAGACTCATACAAAAAATGTCACTTCCACAAGTATGGTTGGCCTAATAATATATCAAAAACATCAAGAGGAGAAATGTCACATAATACCTCATCGATGAAGGGCTTAATGCTGTAGGGCAGGTAACACTGCTGGCTCACGCGGAGATCCTGCCCTTGGTGAAGCCACCCGATGGTGTATGACTGTGGGTGTGCTATGGTAGGCAAGCCCAACCACTTCATGAAATCTGCTAAAATTAGGTTCTTTTGGCTCCCACTGTCGACAATGAACCAAGGAAAATTTTAAGGACGTAATTTTATCTTAAAGTTTAGAAACCTTGGAGAATATTACTAGTCCCTACTATGCAAATTGTAAAATATTTGGAAATATTTTTGTAAAAATATTTATATTTAGAATGATTTTATATTAGTCTATATAAAATTTTGGCGATTTTTAAGGTAAAATAATTTTAGATTATAAAATGTGAGCGAATCAATTAATTGGTGAATTTTTTTTGGGAAAAAACATGAAAAATTAGCCCACCTATGAATATTAGCCCCTAAAAGTTTCCCTACAATGAATTGTAGCAGGGAACACTTTACCCACATATGGGAGTGGAAGAGATGCTCCTCCTCCTCTAGATATTTTGATTATTCCTTTTTGATCTTCATGGTGGCAACGGTGGTTTTGGGCTCTGCATCGATAATCTGCTTCCATTTTTCATTCCCCTTCTCAGGTTCTGATTCAGAGTCGGAACATTCATCTGATTTAGAAGCCTTAATCTCGGCCACCAATGACTGCTTGGCCCAACACTCACTTGTGTTGTGAGTGGAGCTTTTATGGAACTCACACCACTTTCCCATGTCCTTCTTTGGCTACATGGTGTTGTTCTTTTCTTGTGCATTTTGCAGGTTTTATTGGGCGGCCATGCCTTGGATTTTTCCTTTGTTCTATAGCTTGGGGGCACCTTTCCCTTGCTTTTGATTTACAGATCCAAACTCTCGCTTCTTTTTCTTGAATTTTTTCTCAACCTTGGCAACATACCGATATGTTGTACCAAGCGAGGAGATGTTGAGGAACTCCATTTCCTCCTTAATTTATTTGTGAAGATAACTGCGGTTTTTTAGCACCAAATGTTTCTATGAATATTTGATACCAAACTTTGTGCACAGGGTATGGAAAAAATTCATCAGCTCATGCACATCTTGATCCCTTTGTTGTCGCAGCATAGTCCATTGTATGTACTTGTCCTCATAGCTACCCACGAGATAGTATTGTTCCTTGACAGCGTCTCGGAAATAATTCCAAGTGGGTACAACCGAGAATAGAGAGGGTTCCCCCTCATCCTTTTTCTCAGAGTAGGTTTCCCACCAGTCCTTGACATGGGGGGCGGCTTCTAGGAGTGAAAAAATAATCTTCTCCCAGTCGGAAAAGTCACGAATCAAAAAATATCCTTCTAATAGATTCGACCATATGGTGTCTGCATCTATTTGGCCATAAAATATGGGAATTTCAAAGTTTACTTGTACCTTAAAAGGGGTTTCGCCTCCAGAGTGGCTGCTGGAGGTAGATGTGCCGCCAGCGGGCAGTCGTTGAAGGATCTAGGAAAAGTTATCTATCATCATGTTCCTTTGTTTTTCAAGGGCCTCCTCGAGAAATATTTTGATAGGATCTACTACTCCCTCATCTTTCTTTTCATCCCCCATGGGTGGCCATCGGGGTTTGTGAGGTTGATCTTGCAAATTTTCAACCAGATCGAGCCCTAACTCCTTATATCCCAACCTCATTGGGGATGTGCAAAGAAGGATCGAGAAAGAGCAGACCTGTCTGATACCACTATCCGAATTTATGCAGGATCACAAAAGAATACACATATAACCATAAATACAAATATGTAGTGGAAATAACACTTCATTTCATTTATATCAAAGAACTAAAAAAAAATTACAGACATAATGGAAATAAACTAGCTAGGGTGTTGGTATCTTATCTTTGAGAAGAGATGTGGCGGCGACAAACCTCTGAACTCTATGTTAGAATGAGGCTCAAAGGCCTATATATTATTGAGAAACAATGTAAAACCATAAACATCCAAAAACCTAACCCTAGGAGATGAAACACCAAATTAAGAGCCCCGTCGGGGTAAATTGGTACATCAATTTCTCAGGGTCTTAAATTTGGCATACCAGATCCATTTGACGCACATGATACATTGTTAGAAATATCTATCTGACGAAGTGACAACTGTTGACAACAAATATCAAATATAAAAGCCTCATATTGTAAGACCAATATTAGCTGGAGGTTTCATTCCCAAAAAACGTCATTTAGGGCCTCAAAACCGCTCCGGAAGTTCAGGACCTGAAAAAACTGCCAAAAATAGTAAATTCTGCTACAATTAAGGAATCTGGAAAAATGAAAGAAACAATGGTGGGGGTCCAAGTGGAATAGGTGGGTGGACACCAATATCCACCTGGATCATTCCTCCCCCCCTTAGGAAGTAATGGTCCCCATTGCGTTGAGTTCCTCCATGAGACGAGAAAACTTCTGTTGAACTTGGTCCCTGGTGAGCCACTTGCCCTGGTGAAGGAGTTGTCCTGCTTTGACAACTTGATATAGCTAGATCTTTTGCTGGTGGGTGTTCTTGATCTGTGTGTCCATGATCCGATCAGTCTGGGTTTAACTCAGTTGGATTGAGTTGCTCTGCCATGTTGAATGTGTCCAATAAAGGTGGAAAGTAGGGTCGAAGGTTGTAATATTCCCAATTTTCCACCAATTAATTGGAATATTAGAGTTCTTACTTTTATTAATTATTTACGTAAATAAAAGGGTGGAGGGACCCATAAACCCCATAGATGAATAAAATCTACTTTTTTGTGTGAATGTGGGTTAATTAGATAATAGATTAGCATTATGGAGTAGTGGAGCAACTTAATAATGAAGAAGGAGTGGAGGTCATAGAGAATTAATGATGAAGATGATGGAGATAGTGGAGGAATAAAAGTAATATTATAGAGCATTAATGATACAAGATGGAAAAAGTGGTGCAGTAAATGCACACATGATGGAGGGAGTGGATATTAAATGCAGAGATGATGGAGATCATGGAGAGACAGTGCATTTTTCATGGAGCCTAGTGGCCACATGTGCAGCACAGTTATGAGGTGGGCCAAGGCTAGGGAAGAAGGGAGGAAGTTCCAGTCAGGCAGATCTAAGGGAGGAAGGAAGTTCCAAGTATTTCAGCTTGGAATCATGTGAGGGGTTTTTCCCTCACTTTGGTGAGATTATTTCTATCAGTTGTGAGATATATTTCATCATCCAGCAATAGCCTACAACTTCATCGTCCTTGACAACGCAGTCCATTCTAGTAGTTGTGCAATTTGCAGCTACAACTTGAGCCAAGGAAGGAGGAGCTAGATCTCAAGTTTCTAGCTTGAGAATCTAGAGAAGGGATAAAACCTTCATGTATTGAGCTGATTGGGTGCTATTTCAATAGTTAGATAATCAGTTCAGTCCCATCTCAGCAGTTACCTAGGAGGAGTGCGTAAGTCAACCAGCAGGGGTGCACTTGGCAACCCAAAAAGTGCCAAAACTCCAAAGTTAAAATCTGGCCAAACCGTTTCTGGGTTTTTCTGGGTGTTTCGAGAATAATCCGTGGTTAAAATCCTGGATCATTCTAAGCACTCCAGCAGCCTCCCGCACATGGTTCTTCTTAATATTAGGAGTAGTTTCCAGTAGCAGCGACAGTAGCAACACAACATTTTCAATGCTAGTTTTCATTAGTGTATTTAAACCACTTCTTGTTGGCTTGAGTGCACCTTCTTTGGAGCACTGCGTACTTTATATTTGTTGTTGTTTATAATGATATAACTCAGTTGTTTCTTCTCATGGTTATAATTTCTTGATGTTACAGCATATTTTCAACATTTTCCAAATTTTAGTGTTATATTCCTATTTTCTTATTTGGAATGCTATAGATTTTCTATATCCTGTCTTTCCCACTTTGGGATATTACAGTGGTATCATAGCATGATATTTGGCTTAGCTTGTGGGCACTTCATGACATTGGAAGAATAAGAAGAAGAAAAAAAAAAAAAGTCTTCAATGGCGGAAGGATTAAGTTTTTCCACTCTTCTCGTTGGATCTATGCAGGATCTCTCCACAAAGATTAAAAAAATGAGAAGGGTAAGGCAAAGATAAACCTTAAGAGGGTTTCAGAATGAGGAAGGTCCAATCATATCCTATCAGTAGCATAAACAACCGATAATAAAAAGAGCCCCATAACACTTTTCTATGTCCGCTTTCCTTGCAGAAGGAAATGAATGGCATGGAGATGGAGAATAATTAGAGCATGAGAATTTGAGTAATTATCTTATAGAGTACAAATATCAATCAAGAGCATTCAAGGAGAATCTAACCCTCCAACAATTTATCCAAATCAAAGAAAACCAAAGGTCCCGCAGCAACAATAGAAGAAGAAGGAATATAAAGAATAGATTCTTCTTGCCTACGTTCAATGGATCATCCACAAGCACAGTAAAAGCTTGGATGAAGGAGTTAGATCATTTTTTCAGCTAGACCCAGTAGCGAAAAGAGATTTTGTTGAGATTGTAGCACTGCACCTTAACGGTGGAGCAAAGGATTGTTGGTTCAGCCATATAAAACATGCAAGAGTGAATGCTTATGCAGACTTCACTCAAAGGCTGATTAAGAAGTTTGATACAAGGAAACCAAAGGTACTTTCCATAGATACATTTCCCAACATTGATGATATAGCACATGAAAAACAAAGGGAGGATGTCAGAACTATCACTCCGGAAAAGGAGGAACTTCCACCACCACCAACTGCAGAAGTACTTGCATCAGATGAAGGAGCACTTGCATCTTTGCAAGGTGGTCTTGAGAACTTGACATTGTGAGTCCCATGCATGATTCAGGAGATGCATGAGGAGGAGGAGGTAGATACCAGCGTTGTTGCAACAGTAGAGGAGAAGCCATCACCATCACCAATAGTTGGAGAAGCCATTGTACCGGTTGGAGGAACTCTTGTAGCTTTGTAAGATGTTCCCAAGTTTCAGTTGATCCAAGGTTCGAAAAAAATTTCAACCCATGTTATTTCAGCACTTCAATTTGAGATTTGTGGGATCATGCCATCATGGAAATTGCATAGCCAAGGGTTAGAGCACCTTGCTAATTTGGAGCAACAAAATATCACTGCGCAAATTACCCTTGACTTGTTCAAGGATGATATGTATAGCCATCCCAATTACTCAATATTGAGATACACACAAAACATTGTGCTGAAGTGTGGAGTTTCGGAGGATGGGGATAATCCTAATCAGTACAATGCCGGGCTATGAGTTCAGCATTTTGTATGGCCATGAGACAACAAATGCACCATCATGGAGATCATCAGCACTGTCACTGAGGAGCAGTGATGAGTTGGGGGCCCAAATATTCTTGGAGCATTTTAATGACCGCTTCACTCGTGAAGCATTGGATGGATAGATGATAGTTGGTAGACATCTTATGATGGATAACATTATCCATTATCAGGATGAAGCCTTATTGATGAGAATATCACAACTCAAAGAGAAGTTTCTACCTACAGCATATTCAAAATCTTATGGATTCTACCGGGTCATCGATGAGAGGTTCTCATGGAGTAACCTCAAGGAGGATGCACTTCAACATATCATGGAGTGCAAATATCATCAGATTGGGGAGGATGGTATTCTCCATTGGGTGGATACCAAGTTGGATCATGATATGGGTCATCTCACACAGTTGGATGGATGTGTGAGGATGATGAGCAAGTGGTTGGTGAGGTACTTGCGGATCTATGACACCGGGCAATAAGAAGCATGGCTACACTGACTTCTCTTGGGTGAGTATGGTTACCACCTGAAATTTCATATTGGTATGTTCCATTCCTTGCACAAAACAAAGGTGATGCAGCAACAGGAGGCATGGCTGCCCTGGATACATTTGAGAGATTTTGGCCATCACATGGCATATCCTATGTCAATGGGTATGTTATTGTTTGGAACATTGCATGGCACTCACATGATGTGGTAGCAGGGAGCTTGGTTATGTTGGGCTGCTGTTTCATTCTACATGTCAATCAGTATGTTGTTTCTCCATGGCTTGCATGATGATTATGTGAGGTGGCATCAAAGGTCATCGATGCTTTGGCTACTCTTGAGAGAGTATGAGTTGATTTTCTCCCATACCTTGCATGATGAGGAGGGGGGATGGAAACATGAGGCCTTACTGCCTTGGCTTATGTTAGGAGATTATGGCCACCATACTTGGTATGATGATGGGGTGGTAAGGCATCAACATGCATTGTTGTGGTGGCTATTATTGAGAGAGTATGGTTCGACATTTCACATGTCAACCCATATGTCTTTGTTTCCTATTTTACACATTGTTGAGATTATTCTTGGAGCAAGCAGGGCCAATGAGGCCAATGATGGGAGCATGGAGAGGCACATCCTACTCCATATATCATGGGTTTGAGAGATGGTTCATGAGTTGGGAATTTCCTTTGGGGGGAGGAACCACTTCACTTTATATGTCTCATGTAGAGAAGAGGCTCTGGAATAGCAGATGGTTTCCACTTGGAGGTTCAATGATGAGGAGATGCATCTAGCTATACAGTTGGAATCCATTATAGACATTTTAGAGAGGCAACTTTGGATATGGGCATTCATTGCACATTGGAGCAGATGGGGAGACCTTCCATATGAGGATGCCATTTGGAGGGATGAGGATTGTTGTAGCATTCACTTTTGCAGCTTCTTGAGGGAAAGAAACATTTTGGCAGGGAGGACTGTAATATTCCCAATTTTCCACCAATTAATTGGAATATTAGAGTTCTTACTTTTCTTAATTAGTTAAGTAAAGAAAATGGTGGAGGGACCCATAAACCCCATAGATGAATAAAATCCACTTTTTTATGTGAATGTGGGTTAATTAGATAATAGATCGGCATTATGGAGTAGTGGAGCAACTTAATAATGAAGGAGTGGAGGTCATAGAGAATTGATGATGAAGATGATGGAAATAGTGGAGGAATAAAAGTAAGATCATATAGCATTAATGATACAGTGATGGAGGAAGTGGTGTAGTAAATGCACACATGATGGAGGGAGTGGAGATTAAATGCAGAGTAGATGGAGATCATGGAGAGACAACGCACTCTTCATGGAGCCTAGCGGCCACATGTGTAGCACAGTTATGAGGTGGTCCAAGGCTAGGGAAGGCTCACAACCATATAAGGAAGATGCGGGTAGCAAAGCAAATCAGTCTAGAATTTGATATTGTATTGTCATTTGACATTTATTTTCCCGCTTCAGTTGTTTAGCTAAGTCTGTTATGTTGTTTAGCACATGGATGTTCCTGGGTGGGAATCCCACCCTTACCCACGAGGGACTTCAAGGCCTACTCTAGGAAGGTTATTTTGATCATCCATTCATCGTCCGTCATTGGTTCCACATTCAGCCCCTCTCTTCTGCATATACAGCTTCAGGAATTTCACATTCCTGTCTTAGGGTTTGAGAGGAGGAAGGTAGTTTCTAGCATTTCAGTTGGGAAACTGATGGAGAATTCATCCTTTCACCTTGAACTTCCATTTCAGTCTTCTAGGAGCAGCATTGTGATATCCATCATCAGGCTATCATATTACACCTCCATGCAGCAGCAGTTCCTTCAGGAACTAAGCAGTCTAGTCAGGAAAATATAAGGGAGGAAGGAAGTTCCAAATATTTCAACTTGGAATCCTGTGAGGGGTCTTTCCCTCACTTTGGTGAGATTATTTCTATCAGCTATGAGCTATATTTCATCATCCAACAATAGGCTACATCTTCAGCCTCCTTCACAGTGCAATCCATTCCAGCAGTTGTGCAGTTTGCAACTGCAATTTGAGCCGAGGAAGGAGGAGCTAGATCTCAAGTTTCTAGCTTGAGAATCTAGAGAAGGGATCAATCCTTCATGTATTGAGATGATTGGGTGCTATTGCAGTAGTTATATCATAATTTCAGCCCCATATCAGCAGTTACCCAAGAGGAGTGAGTAATTCAGCCAGTAGGGGTGCAGTTGGCAACCCAAAAAGGGCCGAAACTCCAAAGTTAAAATCTGGCCAAACCATTGTTGGGTTTTACTACGTTTTTCGAGTATAATCTATGGTTAAAATCCCAAATCATACTGAGCACACAGGAAACATCCTGCACATGGTTCTTCTCCACAATCGTAGTAGTTTCCAGTAGCAGTAGTAGTAGCAACAGAACATTTCCAGTGCTAGTTTTCATTAGTGTATTTCAACCACTTCTTGTTGTCTTGAGTGCACCTTCTTTGGAGCACTGTGTACTATATATTTTTTTTTGTTTATAATGATATGACTTAGTTTTTTCTGCTCATGGTTATAATGTCTTGATGTTGCAACATATTTCTGACATTTTCCAGATTTTAGTGTTATATTCCTGTTTTGATTATTTGGAATGCTATAGATGTTGCATATTTCTATCTTTCCCATTTTGGGATATTATAGTGGTATCATAGCATGATATTTGGCTTAACTTGTGGGCACTTCATGACATTGGAAGAATTAGAAGAAGAAGAAGAAAAGAAGAAGCATTCAATGGCAGAAGGATTAAGTTTTTCCACTCTTCTCTTTGGATCTATGCAGGATCTCTCCACAGAGATTTAAAAAAATGATAAGGGGAAGACAAAGATAAACCTCAAGATGGTTTTAGAATGAGGAAGGTCCAAGCACTTCCTATCAGCAACATAAACAACTGGCAATAGAAAGAGCTCCACAACACTTTTCTATGTCCACTTTCCTTACAGAAGGAGATGAATGGAATGGACATGGAGGATACTTAGAGCATGAGACTCTGAGTAATTATCTTGTAGAATACAAATATCAATCAAGAGAATTCAAGGAGAATCTAACTCTCCAACAGTTTATCCAAATCAAAGAAAACCGAACGTCCTGCCGCAACAATAGAAGAAGAAGGCATATAGAGAATAGATTATTCTTGCCTACATTCGATGGATCATCCATAAGCACAATAAAATCTTGGATGGAAGAGTTAGATCATTTCTTCCAGTCACACCCAGTAGTGGAAAGAGAGTATGTTGAGATTGCAGTGCTGCACCTTGAGGGTGGAGCAAAGGATTCAACAATATAAAACATGCAAGAGTGAATGCTTATGCAAACTTCACTCAAAGCCTAATTAAGAAGTTTGATAGAAGGAAACCGGAGGTACTTTCCATAGAGACACTTCCCAACATTGATGAGATAGCACATGAACAACAAAGGGAGGATGTCAGCACTATCACTCCGGAAGAGGAGGAACTTCCACCACCACCAACTATAGAAGTACTTGCATCAGATGAAGGAGCACTTGCATCTTTGCAAGGTGGTCTTGAGCACTTGACATTGTGAGTCCTATGCATGATTCAGGAGATGCATGAGGAGGAGGAGGTAGATACCAGCGTTGTTGCAGCAGTAGAGGAGAAGCCATCACCATCACCAGCAGTTGGAGAAGCCATTGCACCAGTTGGAGGAACTCTTGTAGCTTTGCAAGATGTTCCCAAGTTTCAGTTGATCCAAGGTTTGCAAAAAATTTCATCCCATGTTATTTCAGCACTTCAGTTTGCGATTTGTGGGATCATGCCATCATGGAAATTGCATAACCAAGGGTTAGAGCACCTTGTCGATTTGTAGCAACAAACTATCACTGTAAATATGACCCTTGACTTGTTCAAGGATGATATGTATAGCCATCCCAATTACTCAATATTGAGATACACACAAAACATTGTGTTGAAGTGTGGAGTTTCGGAGGATGGGGATAATCCTAATCAGTACAATGTCGGGCTATCAGTTAAGCATTTTGTATGGCCATGAGACAATAGATGCACCATCATGGAGATCAACAACGTTGTCACTGAGGAGCAGTGATGAGTTGGGGGCCCAAATATTCTTGGAGAATTCCGATGACTGCTTCACTCATGAAGTATTGGATGGACAGATGATAGTTGATAGACATCTTATGATGGATAACATTCTTCATTATCAGGATGAAGCCTTTTTTATGAGCATATCACAGCTCAAAGAGAAGTTTCTACCTACAGCATATTCAAAATCTTATGGATTCTACTGGGTCATCGATGAGAGGTTCTCATGGAGTAACCTCAAGGAGGATGCATTTCAACATATCATGGAGTGAAAATATCATCAGATTGGGGAGGATGGTATTCTCCATTGGGTGTATACCAAGTTTAAGCATGATATGGTTCATCACACACATTTGGATGGATGTGTGAGGATGATGAGCAAGTGGTTGGTGAGCCACTTGCAGATCTATGACACCGAGAAACAAGAAGCATGGTTGTGCTGACTTCTCTTGGGTGAGTATGGTTACCACCCGACATTTCATATTGGTATGTTCCATGCCTTGCAAAGTACTGAGGTGATGCATCAGTAGGAGGCATGGCTGCACTGGCTACTTTTGAGAGAGTTTGGAAATCACATGACATATCCTATGTCAATGGGCATGTTATTGTTTGGAACATTGCATGGCATTCACATGGTGTGGCAGCAGGGAGCTTGGTTATGTTAGGTTGATGTGACATTCTACATGTCAATCAGTATTTTGTTGTTGCATGGCTTTCATGATGATGTTGTGAGGTGGCAGCAAGGGTCATTGCTGCTTTGGTTACTCTTGGGAGAGTATGGGTTGATTTTCTCCCATACCTTGCATGATGAGGAGGGGGGATGGAAACAAGAGGCCTTACTACGTTGGCTTCTGTTACGAGAGTATGGACACCATACTTGGTATGATGATGAGGTTTTAAGGTAGCAAGAGGCATTTTTGTTGTGGTTGTTATTGAGAGAGTATGGTTTGAAATTTCACATGTCAACCCATATGTCTCTATTTCCTATTTTGCACAGTGTTGAGATGATTCTACTATCAATCAAGGCCAATGATGGGAGCATGGAGAGGCACATCCTAATCCATGTAGCATGGGTTGGATATATGGTTCATGAGTTGGGACTTTCCTTTGAGCGGAGGAACCACTTCACTTCATATGTCTCATGCAAAGAAGAAGCTATAGAACAACGGATGGTTTCCATTTGGAGTTTCAGTGATGAGGAGAGGCATCTAGCTATACATTTGGAAACCATTCTATACATTCTAGAGAGGAAGCTTTGGAGTTGGGCATTCATTACACATTGGAGCAGATGGGGAGACCTTCCATATGAGGATGCCATTTGGAGGGAGGAGGATTGTTGTAGCATTCACGTTTGCAGTTGCTTGAGGACAAGCAACATTTTGGCGGGGAGCACTGTAATATTCCCAATTTTCCACCAAATAATTGGAATATTAGAGTTCTTACTTTTATTAATTAATTAACTAAATAAAAGGGTGGAGGGACCCATAAACCCCATAGATGAATAAAATCCACTTTTTTGTTTGAATGTGGGTTAATTAGATAATAGATCGGCATTATGGAGTAGTGGAGCAGCTTAATAATGAAGAATGAGTGGAGGTCATAGAGCATTAATGATGAAGATGATGGAGATAGTGGAGGAATAAAAGTAAGATCATAGAGCATTAATGATACAATGATGGAGGAAGTGGTATAATAAATGCACACATGATGGAGGGAGTGGAGATTAAATGCATAGATCATGGAGATCATGGAGAGACATTGCAGTCTTCATGGAGCTTAGTGGCCACATGTGTAGTGTAGTTATGAGGTGGGCCAATGATAGGGAAGGCTCACAACCATATAAGGAAGATGAGGGCAGCAAAGAAAATATGGAATTTGATATTGTATTTTCGTTTGACATTTCTTTTCATGCTTCAGCTGTTTAGCTAAGTCTGTTTTGTTGTTTATCACACGGGTGTTCCCAAGCAGGAATCCTACCCTTATCCACAGGTGACTTCGAGTGCCTACTCTGGGAATTTTATTTTGAGTATCCATTCATCATCCGGAATTGGTGCCACATTCAGCCCCTCTCTTCTGCATATACAGCTTTAGGAATTATGCATTCTTGTCTTAGGGTTTGAGAGGAGGAAGGTAGTTTCTAGCATTTCAGCTGGGAAACCGATGGAGGATTCATCCTTTCACCTTGCAATTTCATTTAAGTCTTCCAGGATTAGCATTGTGATATCCGACATCAGGCCATCATATTAGACCTCCATGCATTATCCGTTCCTTTAGGAATTGCGCAGTCCAATCAAGAAGATCTAAGGGAGGAAGGAAGTTCCAAGTATTTCAGCTTGGAATCCTGTGAGGGGTATTTCCCTCACTTTGGTGAGATTATTTCTATCATATTTGAGCTATATTTCATTATCCATCAATAGGCTACAACTTTAGGCTCCTTGACAGTGCAGTCCATTCCAGCAATTGTGCAGTTTGCAGCTGCAACTTGAGCCGAGGAAGGAGGAGTTAGATATCAAGTTTCTAGCTTGAGAATATAGAGAAGAGATAAACCCTTCATGTAATGAGATGATTGGGTGATATTGCAACAGTTATATCATCAGTTCAGCCCTATCACAACAGTTTCCCAAGAGGATTGAGTAAGTTAGCCAACAAGGGTGTAGTTGGCAACCCAAAAAGGGCCAAAACTCTAAATTTAAAATATGGCCAAACCATTTCTAGGTTTTTATGGGTTTGTCAAGTAGAATCTTTGGTTAAAATCCTGGATCATTTTGAGCACTCTAGTAGCATCCCGTACATGGTTCTTATTCACAGTAGCAGGAGTAGCAGCATAACATTTCCAGTGCTAGTATTCATTAGTGTATTTCAGCCACTTCTTGTTGGCTTGAGTGCACCTTCTTTGGAGCACTGTGTACTCTATATTTTTTTTTTTATATAATGACATGACTCAGCTATTTCTGCTCATGGTTATAATGTCTTGATGTTGCAACATATTTCTGGCATTTTCCGGATTTTAGTGTTATATTCCTGTTTTGCTTATTTGGAATGCTATATATGTTTTATATTCTCATATTTCCCATTTTTGGATATTAAAAAGGTGGTCCACATTGAGCACTGGGTGCAGACCAAGGAATGGTGGAATAATGAGCTCACAAGCATTTTCCCTACAGCCTTGGTGATGGTGTATGGCCCATATCAGAGCGGACGAAGATTCAGGTGGGTTACAGCGCGGCGCTCCTTCTGCAAATGTAGCCACACTTCGTCACTCACTTGGAAGTTGTGTGGCACCCAGTGATGATCAAGCTACTGCTTGTAATTAGCATTGGCTCTGTCCAATATGTCATCAAACTATTGGCGGATGCGTTTAATGTTCTCAATGAAGCTACTTGCCTTGGTAGATTTAGACAGGACATGAGTTGAATCAGCCTGAGTAGCTACAAATGGCATGGCTACGTCAATGGGACATAGTGGTAGGAATCCCAAGCCCACCTGAAAGGGGATGTGGTCGGTTGAGTTGTGGAGGGCCCGGTTATAGCTATGTTTTACATATGGTAGGCTCTCATCCCATGTGTGTGGATGCTTTGATTTGTACATCCGTAAAATGTCTATGATCATCCTGTTGATGACCTCTGTCTAGCCATCTGTTTAGGGATGGAAATTTGTGGACTTGGCGAGCTTGGTGTCCAGCATTGACCAAAGGCTAGACCAAAATGTATTGAGGAACCAGTTGTTCCGATCTGATATGATAGACTCTGAGATCCCAAAGTGTAACCACACTCGTTCAAAGAAGAGTTTAGCAGTGGCTTCTATTGTGATATTCTTCTTGCAGGCCGCCATAATCGCCATCTTTGAGAATCTATCGATGACCATGAAAACATTCATTTCCATGCTTAGCAGAAGGAAGGATCAACATGAAATCCATGGAAATGGATTGCCAAGTTCGACTAGGGGTAGGCAGCAGAGTATAGAGGCCTTGATTCTTGATGTTCAGTTTGGAAATGGCGTGGGTAGTGCAGGATCTGATGTACTTCCCAACGTCTTGTCAAATTTTTTGCCAATAGAAATACTTCTACAGTACTTCCATGGTTTTATCAACCCCGAAATTCCTAGCGACCTATCTGTAGTGGGCTTGCCAAATCATCTTGTCATGCTCGCTTGAAGGAACACAAATGTGATCTAGGAGACATAGACATGCATCCTAGAGGTAAAAATTTGGAACTCGGTTACCATCCGAGCATCTTGTCTGTGTGGATGAATTCTATATTGCTCTTAAGAGAAGTGAAAAATCAAAGTCTCGTTCCCACAAGAGTTGAGGACAGTGGTTATCACCACGATCGGTGGTCGATTGAGGAATTCTTCAACACTAATTGTGTTTCCCTTCTTGTAATTGATGTTCAAATGAACTGTTGCAGATATGTGGACCACTTCTGATGGCGATCATTCTGCAACTTCCCTTGTGTCTATATGAACTGCACAGGTCAGTGGTCTATGTGGATAATCATTTCCTTCCCCAAAATGTAATGCTTCCATTGTCAACAAGCCTACACAATGGAATACATCTCTTTGTCAGAAGTGGGATACTTCCGGACAGTGTCGTAAAATGTCTTGCTGTGATATGCCATTGGATGCTCATGTTGAGTAAGAAATGCCGTAATAACATAGTCACAAGCATTTGTCTTGATCTGAAATGGTTGTTACAAGTCTGGAAATGTGGGCACTAGTGCAGAGCAGATGCGATGTTTCAATTCTACAAATGCCTTATGTTGAAATTCTGCCCAGAAGAATTTTGATTTTTCTCCTCCCTTGGTGACTTGAATCAAGGGCCAAGTGATATGAGAGAATCCCAACATGAACCTGTGGTAGAAATTATCAAGACCCAGAAATGTGTGAAGCTCTGTTAGAGTGGTTGGGGCTGGAAAATCCCGAATGACTTGGATCTTGGTTGGATCCACATGCACCCCCCACACATCAATAATGTATCCCAAATATTGAACTTGGGTCATGCAAAAAGTGCACTTCTCCAAATTGGCACACAACTTGTGTTGCCGCAGTGTTTGGAGGACCTATCAGATGTAGTGGAGGTGCTCTTCCCAAGTCTGGTTTGATTAGAACCTGGTGATACCCAGAATTCAAGTCGATCTTGCTAAAATATTTTGCCCCTTTGAGTTGGTCCAGAAGGCCATCAATCTGTGGGATCGGGTACCTATTCTGGATAGTGATCTTGTTAAATTCTCGATATTCAATACAGAGTCTCTAAGTCCCATCCTTCTTCTGCATTAACACGATCAGGCTCCCTCAAGGCAATGAACTTGGTCGCATGTGACCTTTCTGCAACAACTCCTAAATCTGCCTTTCGATTTCATCATTCTCTAGAACATAGCACCGATAGATAGGTCCATTGGGATTCGACGCACCTTGGGTCAAATCAATGGGTTGCTTGACCTAACAGTGTAGAGGCACCCCTGTAGGTGAGGAGAATATGTCCTCATACTCCTCCACGACCTTGTCCAGTTGTTGTTGTCATGTGGAGGAGCCCTGTTTGGAGGCCGTGGCCACAATATTCTTCTTTCACTGAGGCCGGACCATTAGGAAAAAAAATTTCTTGGTTTTGGAAATGAGCTTACTGCATTGTTTTGTAGTAACAAAAGAGATAGCGGCAGGTGGTAGTACCTCTGGTATCCTGTACAACTTATTTCCCAAAGTAACAATAACAGCACGAGGTCAGGACTCATACACAATATGTCGCTTCCACAACTATGGTTGGCCTAATAATACATCACAAACATCAAGAGGAGCAATGCCACATAATACCTCATCAGTGAAGGGCTTGATGTTTTAGGGAAGGTGGCACTGCTGGCTGACGTGGAGATCTCGTCCTTAGTGAAGCCACTCGATGGTCTACGATGGTGGGTGTTTTGTGGTCGAAAAGCCCAACCACTTCACGACCTCTGCTGAAATGAGGTTATTTTGGTTCCCACTGTTGACAATAAACTATAGCAGGGAACCCTTTACCCACATCTAGGGGTGGAAGAGACACTCCTCCTCCTCTGGATCTTCTGGTTCTTCCTTTTGGATATTCATGGTGGCAACGGTGGTGTTGGGCTCCACATCGATAATCTACTTCCCTTATCTATTCCCCTTCTTGGGTTGTGATTCAAATTCGAAGCATGCATTTGATTCAAAAGCCTTCATCTCAACCACAAGTGACTTCTTGGCCCAATACTCACTTTTGTTATGAGTGGAGCTTGTAGAAATTATACAAACAATATTTATACCAATGGATTCAATCTCATCATGCAATATAGTAGAGAAAACTAATGAATCCTTATACAATTAATTCCACGGAAAATAAACACGATCGCATAATCACACCAAGTAAAATAAAGAAGAAAATCAATCCAAAACACAAATATTTTCCCTGGCGAAAGCTTGCTGATCAAAACCCCTCTATCTCTATTGTATAATGAACCAAGGAATCATGAAACAATACAATGCACTCTCTCACAAAAGTCTATTGCACTATCCTGACTGTCTCACACTGATCCAAACAAAATTGGTCCAACACTTAGCCAATTATCGGCCTGTCTTCAGCCTGGATTGCTCACGCAATTCAAGTGGAATGAAATCCCTATTATTTAGGAATTCCAACCTTCCTTGACTGCATAAATATCATGGGCAATGCTATGGTGTTTTAACTGCATCTAGGCAGTTTGCTAAAAATAAAACTGATAGTTAACTTCCCTTTAACCTTTGTCTCAACTAGGTCTTCATCAGAACTAACATGCATGTAGCTATTAATCATAAATCATCAGTCACTTGACAGATCACTGCATGTGAATTAAATCTGATTTAATTCACTTGACCTCTCACTAGTGCAACAATAACTTACAACTACTTAGACTGACTTTAACTCACTTAATTGAGTTAACTGATTTCTCATGCATTAAACTAATGCAGTAACTACAACTTGGACTCAAAAACTAATATAATTACTCTGCATGCCTCACCAACCACCCTCAACTTGAATATCATGAGCTAACTAAGTCTATCACACTCAGCTAACTATTACAAGTGTTTATAAGATAAGATTACAATTTATTGTCCAATTTAATTAAGGGAAAATTAAATTAGACATATTTCCAATTTATCTAATAAATTGTCTTGCACACTAATGTATCTCTAGGACCCATCATTGTGTGACATGGTGCTTTAATTTTGTTTATGGATGCCAATTTCACTGTTTCTTGTTGCAAATTTCAACACTCCTTCTCAACAAGAAAGGAATCAATCTATCCTGATTCGGTACCTTTGGAATGTTCTTGCATGCACACATGAAACTCTTGCATGCAACACTTCTCTAGTGTTGTTCGCACATGCAAATCTCTCATGCAACACTTCTCTAGTATTGTTCGCACATTCACCTCTTGCATGCAACACTTCTAAAACTGAATAGCCTCCAAACAACTGAATCAGTATAATGCATATGTCATCAGAGTCGTCTGACTTCTGGTACCTACTGCACATGTCTATTGGACTCTCTCCGCTGCTCACATCTGCATCCATGCACTCTGCACTGCCGCCAACTCTGATTTGTGCTACAATATCTGACACATGTCACTATAAGTTTTTTCTTCCTGACATCTGACTACATAAATCTAACGGATCCTTCCTATTACTGTTGTACTATGGGCTTCTCGTAACCAGGTTCGATCCATGAGACACACCATCTCAATGAACCCTGCCCAATTTCTTCTTGGGATTAATTTTGTGCATCGCTCCACCTCACACTTAGAGGTATATATGCATGCACTCCCTCTGCCCTTCTGGGTAAAAATTTCCCCCTCTTGGAGGTCTTTGCTTGAGTGGACTCTTCCATTGGGTCTCTTCTCTGATTCTCTAATTGTGGCTGCTCCACAAAATTTTGAGACTTCTTTTGAGGATTCATGTTGAGAGATAATTTCTCCCTCTCAACCATCAAGTCATTAACCATTACTTTTCTCCTCAAAGGCTTGTATGCATCCTCAACCTCGAGAGCATATAGGTTCTTGACTCTTACACCGATTTGTTTCACTTGTCTCGTGGCTATGCTTTTAAGGAAAACTTTTCCTTTTCTAAACATTACTTCATAACCACGTTCTTCCAATACCGCTACGGATACAATATTCTTCCTTCGTCCTGGAACATGCCAAACATCTGTTAGTCTGATATGGGAGCCATTCTCCCTCTGAAAGTTATCTATACCTATGCCGGTATCACTATAGCTCTCGTCATCTCCAAAATCTATGCTCTGCTGGAGGTCCTTCTCCTCCAAATCACTAAAGAGATATTTATTCCCCATCATATGGAATGAGGCACCACTATATAGACACCACATGCATCCCATTACAATGCTAGAAAAGCATGCAGTGAGAGTAAAATAAAGCTCGAATTGTGAAGCCAATGCTTCACCTGCTGCAACTGCAGGCTCCTTCTTGCTTTTCTTATGTGGAAAATTTGTAGCATAGTGCCCATGCTCATGACAGTGAAAGCATCTGATCTTGGACAAGTATTTCTTGCTTGCTTCGCCTTGGTATTTCCTTCCCTTGGACTTCTTTTCCTTACTATACAAGGCACAATATTCCTCGTCATTAATCTTAGATGAGGATCCATCCCTAGTATTCCGTCTGAATTCTTCTTGTACCAAATCAGACCAAAGTCGCTCCAAATCTAGTAACTTCTCCCTCCCATTGACAGAGTCCTAGTAACTATGCAAGCTCTTGGGAATGCCTAGAAGTGCTAGGCTCACCAAGTCATCATATGCTATGGTCACACCAACACTTCCAAGCTCATATCGACATTGAGTGAACTTCGCCAAGTATGTTGGTACCGTCTCGCCCTCCTTCTTGATTTTCATGAGCTTGTCCTTCAGTGCCAACTTCCTATAGACATTGTTGTTTTGAAATAGATTTGTCAAGGCCTTCCACATTGCATATTGAGTGGCCTTCGTATGGATACTCGAGCCAATGTGGTCTTGTAATCCCTCTAATAAGATCCTCCTCGCCTTTTCTACCTTCTTTTTCCAAGCATCAAGAAGAGCAAAGTCTGCTGCTACGGGCTTAGGAATATCATTATAAATGAATTCTTTCAACCCGTTGTCCTCCAGGACTACCTCCATTACGTCTTTCCATGAAATATAATAATAACTTCCCTCGAGTGCATATTCCAATCTTAATCCATTTAACTCCATCTTGATCTGCTTGTCGCACCAACAAAAGTATCTACAAGTCTGAATATTGTTCAACAAAAAATCAATTTCTTCTCCACTATTGTGATTTATTGCACTCTGATACCATGTAGAAATTATACAAATAATATGTATACCAATGGATTCAATCTAATCATGCAATATACTAGAGAAAAATATTGAATCCTTCTACAATTAATTTTGCAGAAAATAAACATGATCACACAATCACACCAAGTAAAAGAAAGAAGAAAATCAATCCACAACACAAATATTTTTCCTGGGGAAAGATTTTTTCTTAAAACCCCTCTATCTCTATTGTATAATGAACCAAGGAATCAAGAAACAATACAATGAACCCTTCTCACAAGAGTTTGTTGCACTATCCTCACTGTCTCACATTGTTCCAGACAAAATTAGTCCAACACTTATCCAATTCTCAGTATATCTTCAGTCCTCCTTGCTCACGCAATTCATGTGGAATGAAATCCCTATTATTTAGGAATTTCAACCTTCCTTTACTGCACAAACATCATGGGAAATCCTATGGTGTTTTAACTGCATCTGGGAAGTTTGCTAAAAATACAACTGATATTTAACATCCCTTTAACCTTTGTCTCAACTGGGTCTTCATCATAATTGACATGCATGTAGCTATTAATAGTAAATCATCAGTCACTTGATAGATCACTGCATGTGAATTAAATCTGATTTAATTCACTTGACCTCTCACTAGTTCAATAATCAGTTACAACTAGTTAGATTGACTTTAACTCACTTAATTGAGTTAACTGATTTCTCATGCATTAAACTAATGCACTAACTACAACTTGGACTCAAAAACTAATAGAATCACTCTGCATGCCTCACCGACCACCCTCAACTCGAATTTCATGAGCTAACTGAGTCTATCATGCTCAGTTAACTATTACAAGTGTTTATGAGATAATATTACAATTTATTGTCCAATTTAATTAAGGGAAAATTAAATTAGACACATTTCCAATTTATTTAATAAATTGGCTTGCACACTAATGGATGACTAGGACCTATCACTATGTGACCTATGGTCCCACACTAGTGTGTGTGCTATCATGTTGTTTCTGGATGCCAATTTCACCATTTTTTGTTGCAAATTTCAACAGAGCTCTTATATAACTCACACCACTTTCCTGTGTCCTTCTTCGGCTTCGCGGTGTTGTTTTTTGCTTGCGGCTTTGGCAAGATGTCTTGGGCTGCCATGCCTCAGATTTGTAGTTTCTTTTGCTGTTTGGGGGCACCTTTCACTTGCTTTTGATTCGCAGATCCAAAGTCTCACTTCTTCTGTTTGAATTTCTGCTTAATCTTGGGAGCATACTGGTTTTCCGTACCAAGCGAGGAGATGTCGAGGAACTCCATTTCCTCCTGAATGTATATGTGTAGACAACTATGGTAATTCAGCACTAAATTTTTCTCTGAATCTTTGATACCCAACTTTGTGCACATGGTATGAAACAAATTCGTCAGCTCTTGCACATCTTGATCCTTTTGTTGCTGCAACGTAGTCCATTGTATGTACTTTTCCTCATAGCTCCCCACAAGATAATATTGTGCCTTGACAACGTCTTAGAAAGAATTCCAATTGGGTACAACCGAGAATAGATAGGGTTCCCCATCATCTGTTTTCTCATAGCAGGTTTCCCATGAGTCCTTGACATGGGGGGTGGTTTTGAGGAGTGAAAAAATAATCCTCTCCCAGTCGGAAAAGTCATGAACCGAGAAATATCCTTCTAATATATTCTACCATATATCTATGACATCTACATATATTTGGCCATCAAATATGGGAATTTCAAAGTTTAATTTTACCTTAAAAGGGGTTGCGCCTCCAGAGTGGCTGCTGGAAGCAGATGCGCCGCCAGTGGGCAGTCGTTGAAGCTTCTGGGAAAAGTCATCCATCATCGTGTTCATTTGTTTTTCAAGGGCACCTATGAGAAATATTTTGATAGAATATCCTACTCCCTCATCTTTATTTTATTCCCCCATGGGACGTCATCGGGGTTTGCGAGGTTGATCTTGCAAAGTTTCAACCAGATTGAACCCTAACTCCTTATACCCCGACCCCGTTGGGGACATGCAAAGAAGGATCTAGAAAGAGCAGACTACTATGAGACCACTGATATGAATTTATGTAGGAACACAACCGAATAATCATATAACCATAAATACAAATATGTAGCTGAAATAACACTTCATTTTATTAATATTAAATAATTGAAATTTGTTTACAGACATAATGGAAATAAAATAGCTAGGGTGCTAGTAGCTTATCTCTGAGAAGAGATGTGGCAGCTACAGGCCTTTGAACTCTATGTTACAATGAGGCTCAAAGGCCTATATATTATTGAGAAACAATGGAAAAACCTAAACATCCAAACACCTAACCCTAGGAGATGAAACACCAGATTATAGGACCCATCAGGGTAAATTGGTACATCAATTTCCCGGGGTCGTAACTTTGGCATACTATATCCGTTTGACACACATGATACATAGTTAGAAAGATCTATCTGATGACTACAACTACTAATAGAAAATATTGATTCTGGAAGACTCATATTATCCATAGGTTTCATATCAATTCTGGAAGACTCATATTATCTAGAGGTTTCATGCCAAAAAAATGTCGCTTAGGGCCTCAAAACTGCTCCAGAAGTTCAAGACCCGAAAAACTGCCAAAAATAGTATATTGTGCTACAATTAAGGAATATGAAAAACTAAAAGAAATAATGGTGGGGGTCCAAGCAAAATAGGAGGGTGGCCACCAATGTCCACCTGGATCATTCCTCCCCCCTTAGAAAGAAATCGTCCCCATTGCGTTGAGTTCCTCCATGAGATGAGGAAACTTCTACTGAACTTGATCCCTAGTGAGCCACTTGCCTTAGTGAAGGAGTTGTCCTACTTTGACAACTCGATATAGTTGGATCCTCTGCTGGCAGGTGTTCTTGATATGTGTGTCCATAATATGATCTATTTTGGCTTGTTCCATGCATTCTGGGTTTAACTCTATTGGTGTGATTTTTTCTACCATGTCGGATGTGTCCAGTACAGGTGGAAAGTAGGGCCGAAGGTGGTAAAAATTTAACACTAGGTGCAGACCAAGGAATGGTGGAATACTGAGCTTGAAGGAATTTTTCCCTACAACCTTGGTGATGGTGTATGGTCCATATCGGAGCTGGCGAAGCTTCTAGTGGGGTCTAGTGAGGCACTCCTTCTGATAATGTAGGCACACTTTTTCGCCGACCTCGAATGTGTGTGGCACCCGATGTTGATCATGTCGTTGTTTGTGCTTAGCATTGGCTCTGCCCAATATGTCATGAACTTGCTGGCAGATGTGTTGAATGCTCTCAATGAAGTTGTTCAGCTTGGTAGCTTCAGACTGGACATCAGCCGAATTGGCCTGAGTAGATGCAAATGGAATGGCTACATCAATGGGACATAGTGGCTAGAATCCCAAGCCCACCTAAAAGAGGTTGTGTTAGGTTGAGTTATGGAGGGCCCGGTTATAGATATGTTGTCCATAGTGTAGGCTCTCATCCCATGTGCGTGGATGCTTTGAGTTGTACATGCGTAGAATGTTTATGATCATCCTATTGACAACCTCTCTCTAGCCATCAATTTGGGGATGGAAATTTGTTGACTTGGTGAGCATGGTGTCCAGCATTGACCAGAGACTGGACCAAAATGTACTAAGGAACCTACTGTCATGATCTAATATGATAAGCTATGGGATCCCAAAGTGTACCCAAACTTGTTCAAAGAAGAGTTTAACAGTGGCTTCTGATGAGATACTCTTCTTACAGACCACAATAATGGCCATCTTTGAGAATCTATCGACGACCACGAAAACATAATCGTTGACATGATTATTAGAATGAAGGTCTGACATGTAATCCATGGATATGGATTCCCAAGGTCGACTAGGGGTAAGCAACGGAGTATAGAGGCCTTGCTTCTTGATGGTTGGTTTGGCAATGGCGCAGGCAGTGCAGGATCTGATGTACTTCCCGACGTCCTGTCAAAGGCTTGGCCAATAGAAATACTTCTGCAGTACTGCCACTATTTTCTCGACCCCAAAATTCCCAGCGACCCGGATGTAGTAGGATTCCCAAATTGCCTTGGCACACTCACTTGAATGAACACAAAGGTATCCCAGGTGACATAGTAGTGCATCCTAGAGGTGAAAATTTGGAACTCAATTACCCTCCAAGAGCATCTTGTATGTGTGGCGGAATTCTAGATCGCTCTTGTAGAGAAGTGGTCAATCAGAAGTCTCGTGCCCATAAGAGTTGAGCACAATGGTTATCACCATGATCGATGGTCAGCTGAGACAATATGCAACATTATTGGTGTTTCCCTTCTTTTACTTGATCTTCAAATGAAACTGTTGCAGATATGTGGATCACTTCTGATGGCGATTGTTTTGCAACTTCCCTTGTGTTTGTATGAACTGAAGGGGTCGACGGTATGTGCGGATGATCATTTCCTTCCCCAAAATTTAATTATTCCATTGTCGACAAACCTACACAATGGAATACATCAGTTTTTCATAAGTGGGATACTTCTAGACTATGTCGGGAATGTTTCTCACTATGATATGCCACTAGATTCCCTTGTTGAGTAAGAACTGCCCCAATAGCATAGTCAGACGCATCTGTCTCGATCTCAAATGGTTGTTGCAAGTGTGGTAATGTGAGAACTGGGTTAGAGCAGAGGTGATGTTTCAATTCTATGAACACCTTCTATTGAGATTCCGACCAAAAGAAGTTTTCTATTGCTTATCCCTTGGTGACTTGACTCAAGGGCCAAGTTATATGAGAAAATCCCAACACGAACCTGTAGTAGAAATTAGCAAGACCCAGAAAGTTGCGAACCTCTGTTAGAGTGGTTGGGGCTGGTTAATCCCGAATGACTTGGATCTTGGTTGGATCCACGTGCACCCCCCACTCGTCAATAATGTATCCGAGATACTAAACCTGGGTCATGCGAAAAGTGTACTTCTCCAAATTGGCACACAACTTGTGTTGCTGCAGTGTTTGGAGGACCTGTCAAATGTGGTGGAGGTGCTCTTCCCAAGTCTAGCTGAAGATCAGGATGTCATCCAAGTAAAATAATACAAATGAGTTGGTGAAGGGCCTCAATATGTCGTCCATCAACCTCATGAAGGTTTTGGGAGCATTCATCAACCCGAAAGGCATGACCAACCATTCAAAAAGGCCCTCCTTGGATTTGAAGATAGTCTTCCACACATCAGATGATTCGATTGGTACATGGTGATACCTGGACTTCAAGTCAATATTTTTGAATTATTTCGCCCCTTTGAGTTGGTCCAGAAGGTCATCAATCTGTGGGATTAGGTACCTATTCTGGAAAATGATCTTTTTGAGCGCCCGACAGTCAATACAGAGTCTCCAAGTCCCATCCTTCTTCTTCACCAACACAATCGGGCTCCCACAGGGCGATGAAATTGGTCGGATGTGAACTTTCTATAGCAACCCCTGAATCTTTCTCTTTATTTCTTCATTCTCTATAATAGAACGTCGATAGATTGGTCCATTGGGCAGTGGCGCACCTAGGTTTAGATTGATGGGGTGTTTGACCTGGCAGTGCTCAGGCACCCATGCGGGTGAGGTGAAGATGTCCCTGTACTCCTCCATGACCTTGTCCATTTGTTTTTTTCATGTAGAAGAGGATTTTCTGGAGGTTGTGGCCACAATATTCTTCTTTTTCCTGAGGGAGGATCATCAGGAAACCAAATTTCTCAGTTTTGGAAATGAGCTTACTGCATTGTTTTGCAATAACAAAGGAGATTGTGACAGTCGGTGGTACCTCTGGTATCTTGTACAAATTATTTCCCAAAGTAACATTAACAGCGCGAGGTCGAGACTCATACACAACATGTCTCTTCCACAAGTATGGTTGGCCTAATAATACATCACAAACATCAAGAGGAGAAATGTCACATAATACCTCATCGGTGAAGGGCTTGATGCTGTAGGGAAGGTGGCACTACTGGCTGACGTGAAGATCCCGTCCTTGGTGAAGCCACCCTATGGTGTACGGTTGTGGGTGTGCTTTGGTCAACAATCCCAACCGCTTCACGACCTCTACTTAAATGAGGTTATTTTGGTTCCCACTGTCGATAATGAACTGTAGCAGGGAACCCTTTACCCACATCTGGGAATGGAAGAGACGCTCCTCCTCCTCTGGATCTTCTGGTTTTTCCTTTTAGATCTTCGTGGTGGAAACGGTGGCCTTGGGATCCACATCAATAATCTGCCTCCCTTTGTCATTCCCCTTCTTGGGTTTTGATTCAGATTCAGATCATGCATCTAATTCATAAGTCTTAATCTCGACCACCAATGACTGCTTGGCCCAACACTCACTTGTGTTGTGAGTGGAGCTCTTATGGAACTCACACCAATTTCCCATGTCATTCTTCGGCTTCACTGTGTTTTTCTTTTCTTGTGGATTTGGAAGGTTTTCTTGGGCCACCATGCCTTGGCTTTATCCTTTGTTATGATTTTTGGTGACACCTTTCCCTTGCTTTTGATTCGCAGATCCAAAGTCTCGCTTCTTCTGTTTGAATTTCTGCTCAATCTTGGCAGCATATCGGTATGCCATACCAAGCGAGGAGATTTACAGGAACTCCATTTCCTCCTGAATGTATCTATGCAGAAAAATATGGTACTTCAGCACCAAATGTTTCTCCAAATATTTGATACCGAAATTTTTCCGCAAGGTATGGAACATATTCATCATCTCATGCACATATTGATCCTTTTGTTGCCGCAGCGTAGTTCATTGTATGTACTTGTCCTCATAGCTACCCATGGGATAATATTGTTCCTTGATGGCATATCGGAAATAATTCCAAGTGGGTGCGGTCGAGAACAAAGAGGGTTCCCCCTCATCCTTTTTCTCACAGTAGGTTTCCCACCAATCCTTGACATGGGGAGCGGCTTTTAGGAGTGAAAAAATAATCGTCTCCCGGTCAGAAAAGTCATGAACCGATAAATATCCTTCTAATAGATTCAACCATATATCTACGGCGTCTGCATCTATTTGGACATCAAATATGGGGATGTCAAATTTTACTTGTACCTTAAAATGGGTTGCACCTTCAGAGTGGCTGCTAGATGCAAATGCGCCACCAGTGGGCAGTCGTTGAAGGATCTGGGAAAATTATCCATCATCGCGTTCCTTTTTTTTGAGTGCCTTCTAGAGAAATATTTTGATAGGATCTCCTACTCCCTCATCTTTCTTTTCGTCACCCATGTGTAGCCATCGGGGTTTGCGAGGTTGATCTTGGAAAGGTTCAACAAGATCGAGCCCTAACTCCTTATACCCTGACCTCGTTGGGGACATGCAAATAAGGATTGAAAAAGAGAATATTGCTCTGATACCACTGATCCAAATTTATGCAGGAATGCAACAGAATACACATATAACCATAAATACAAAGATGCAGTGGAAATAACAGTTCGTTTCATCAATATAAAAGTACTGAAATTTCCTTACAAACAGAATGGAAATAAACTAGCTAGGGCGCTGGTAGCTTATCTATGAGAAGAGATGTGGCAGCTACAGGCATCTGAAATATATGTTACAATGAGACTCGAAAGCCTACATATTATTTAGAAACAATGGAAAACCATAAACATCCAAAAACCTAACCCTAGGAGATGAAACGCCGGATTATGGGACCCATCGGGGTAAATTGGTACATCAATTTCCCGGGGTCATAACTTTGGCATACTATATCCATTTGACGCACATGATAAATCGTTAGAAATATCTATCCAATGAATACAATTGATGATAGTGAATATCAAGTCTTAAAGAATCATATTTTCCAAATATTTCATTCCCAAAAAACATCGTTTAGGGCCTCAAAACCGCTACAGATGTTCAAGACTCGAAAAAACTGCCAAAAATTGTAAATTGTGCTACAATTAAGGAAACTAAAAAATTGAAAGAAACAATGGTGGGGGTCCAAGTGGAATAGGCAGGTAGCCACCAATATCCACCTGGATCAATATCAACCAATGGAATCCATACATTGATAGGTCCCTATAATACTAGTGTATCCCCTTATTTTTATTGTTAGTGTAGCCCACTTATTATTATTGTTGTGGCCATGTAGTCCCCATATTATTATTATTTTTCCCCATATAAGCCCACTATTGTTACTTTTGTGCCCTTACATTATTATTTTTATGTCGACTCTCATTATATTGTGACCCCTTAGACTCCTATATATAGAAATGAGGTTTTGTCATTTGAATCATCCAAGAATTTTTCATGCATGTAATGTATAGGAGGTTTCCCCCTCTATGAGTGTATTTTTTAAGTCTTTGATCTATATTTTCTTCTATTTTGTGACCTTGATGCATAAAATTTGGTATCAAAGCTTTGGATTCTAGGGTTTTGTTGCTACAAAATAGGACGTCTTGGAATTTTTGCTATAACATTTTTTCTACGAAGATGAAAAAGTTGAAATTGAAACCATGGGGAGTCGAAATACTGGTGAACCTCATGTATGAATTCATTATCTTGGTTTCCTATAATTTTGGAGATATGATCCAAGGAATTCGGGGTTTTTGCAAGCTCCAGAAGTTCATCTCAAACAGGTGATCAAGGAAAAATCATCATAACTTTCGTTTCATGGATCAGATTTTCATTCTGTAAAAGTGAATGAAATTGCACAAAATTTTAGTTTTCCTGTATCAATTTCAGAGCCAAATGTTTAAACAATGACACATGGAATCCCTTACAACTTCGCTCTACTAAACTAGTCCATAATCAGGTCATCTTGGGAGATTTGGCATCACTTTTTCTTGAAGAATCCAAATTTGGTATGACTTGTGGGGTTTGAAAGAAGACTCAAAGGCATACCGCAGGACCAAATTTAAGAGCTTGTAGATATGAAATCACAGATATAAAACATTTTTAATATAGATCTCCTAAAAAGCAAGAAAAAGGTGTGCATTCTTTAATTTTGCATAAGTCTCGTTTGAAAATCTAGTTTGAAGTGATTCAAGGGGTATAGTGAAGCATAGATATTATAATTTGGTTATTAAATGCCTAAAAAAAAAATTGTACACCCATTAAGCCCTCAAAAATCTCTACTATGATGCATGAAGAGGAATAATTGCAACATGATATATCAAAGCTATGGGAGCAAGTGAAACAAATTTTACTCTCACAAAGAGAAACCAAAGATGAAATGGATGGATTAAAAGAAGAAATAAAAGGTGACATGAAGGGTTTAAATGGGGACATGGATGGATTAAAATAAGAAATAAAAGGCGACATGAATGGTTTAAAAGTAGACATGGAAGGTTTGAAGGAAGGTTTGACAAAGTTACTACAAGAAAGGATTCCTGATGGCGAAAAGGTATTCCATGAAAATCACAAGAAAAAAAAGAATATGAATGATTATTTTAGAGACTCCAATGTTTGGTTTAAGACCCACCACATTCCAAAGATCGATATGAGGAATTTTTATGGCAAGGATCTGGTAACATGGATACTATAGATGGAGTAATATGTTGATCTCCATAATGTGCAACACACACAAAAGGTACACAATGCAACTTTATATTTAGAATCCAATCAGCTTATATGGTATAGATGGATTTTTTCTCATAAATCACTTGTGACTTGGCCAATTTTTATGGAGGAAATGATAGCACATTATGATGATACAAAGAGAAACACCTTCTTTAGCCAATTGACAAATCTCAAACAAAACGGTTCAATGGTAGAGAACATTGAGGACTTCCAAAAATTGAATATAAGGGTAAATGATATTCCTAAGGAGCATAGGATTTATGTATTCATAGTCACTTTAAAGGGTAACATCCAACATGAGGTTCGCCTTTGGGAACCTGATTCATTGGAGAAGGCATTCTAGTTGGCAAGAGAAATTGAAAGAAAAATTATGGCAACAAGGAAGCATAAATCTCACAACTATAAAGATGGAAGTGTTGCTTCTCCTAGCCTTCCACAACCTACAAGGTTGACACCACAAAAATTGGAAGAAAAAAGAGTAAAAGGGCTTTTCTACAATTGTGATAGAAAATACATTAAATCTTATAAGTGTGCAGAGAATAAATTATTTTAGATAGATTGTGAAGAGGAGGAAGAAAAGAAACATGAAACTTCAAAAGAAGAGGATATACACCAGGAACCAACCCTAGAGAAAGAAGAAATGAATATGACCATATCTTGTAATGCATTGGCAGGAATTACTGCTCCTCAAACTCTCAATATAGAAGGACATATCAATAAGAAAAAAGTAATAGTGTTGCTTGATTCAAGTAGTACCCATAATTTTATTCATTGTAAGATAGCCAACGAATTGAATTTTTTCCTATATCCAACACCAGAGTGTCAAGTAATGATTTCAAATGGAGGAACTATAAATTTCTCTAGAAATTTCCATAATATTTATATTGAATATTCCAATGTTTTCCATTCCAATGGGTGGTGTTGATGTTGTAGTTGGTGTCCAATAGTTACAATATTTGGGTACGATAGCTTTTAATTTTCAAGAACTTTTCTTGGAATTGTTTTGGGAAGGAAAGGAATTTTAATTAACGGTAATTGCAGGGAAACTAGGAAAGATAATAATCTCTAATGGCATGACAAAGCTTCTAAAGAAATAAAAACGGGGCATTACTACACAATTATGCTCACTAGAGGTTCAAACAACGAAACCATCTATTTCTCCATATCTCCAAAAAGTCTTAGACAATCATTCCAAGGTATTTGATACTCCAAAATACCTACCACCTATTCGTGATCATGATCATCTATTCATTTGATTCCAGGAGGTGTTCCTCCAAACATTAGGCCTTACAGATATCCTGATGCCCAAAAGAGTAAGATTGAACGTATGGTTGCAGAAATGTTACAGGTCGGTATAATTCAACCTAGTCAAAGTTATTTCTCTACTCTAGTATTATTGGCTCACAAGAAGGATGGATCGTGGCACATATTCCTCGATTATAGGGTGCTCAACAAGCTCACTATTAAAGATAAATTTTCCATTATAATTATTGGATGAATTACATGGAGAAATTTACTTCACCAAGTTGCATCTTCATTCAAGATATCATCAACTAAGAATGAAAACTAAAGACATTTCAAAAAAAACATTTAGAAATCATGAGGATCATTATGAATTTTTGGTCATGCCTTTTGGCCTTACCAATACACCTTCTACATTTCAAGGTTTGGTGAATTCCTTTTTCAAATCCTTCCTTAGAAAATTTGTGTTAGTATTTATTGATGATATACTAATCTACAACAAGTCTTGGCAGGATCATGTTCAACATGTTGACAAGGTGCTCAAACTATTAGAGAAGAAACAATTATATGCAAAAAGCTCCAAATGTTTCGTTGGAGTACAGGAGGTGAAATATCTAGGTCATATTGTATCTCATGAGGGTGTTAAGGTAGACCCTAACAAAATTAAAGCCATTAAGGAATGGAAAATACCCACAACCATAAAGAATCTGCGAGGATTTCTTGGGTTGATAGGGTATTATAGCAACTTTGTTAAGAATTATAGGAGAATAACATCACCTCTAACAACATTACTAAAGAAAGATGAATTTTCTTGGACTCCAGAAGCAACTAAGGCCTTTGAACATCTTAAAGAGGCAATATGCCAAGCACCAGTCTTAGCTACGTCAGACTTCACAAAAACCTTTATTGTGGAATGTGATGCCTTAGGAAATGGAATTGGTGTTGTTTTAATGCAATAAGGAAGACCCACTACTTTTGAAAGTCGTCCAATCAAAGGAAAGTATTTACACAAACCTATTTATGAGAAGGAAATATTGGCAATAATACATGCACTTAAGCCATGGCGACCATACCTAATGGGAAGACACTTCAAGGTAAAAAAATATCATGATAGTCTCAAATACCTTTTAGAACAAAGATTATATTTAGAAGAGAAAAAAAATGGGTCACAAAAATGTTGGGTTATAACTTTGAAATCATCTACAAAAAAGGGAACAAATTTTTTTTTGCAGATGGACTCTCAAGAAAAGATGAGGATGTGGAATAATATCTTTTTTCCATTTCTATTATCCAACAAAACTGGATAACTAAAGCAATGGATGAATTGAAGAATGACGAAGAAGTGTGGGAAATCATTTAAAAAAATTTGCAAGATCCCAATACATCTAATATATTTAGCTGGAAAAATTATTCATTATTGTACAAATATTGCTTATACCTTTGTAATAATTCCTAAATAAAAAAAAATATTTTTATGGAACTGCGCACCTCTCCCTTAGGAGGGCACTCTGGAATTTTAAAAACTTACCATAGGGTTAAGAAGGATTTTTTTCGGGATGACCTTAAATATGATATTCAAAAGTTTGTGGTGGAATTTTTGGTTTGCGAACAAAATAAAGTTGAGACAATTAAGACCCCGAGTTTGTTACAACCATTATCCATTCCAAGTCAATGTTGGGAGGAGGTTTCAATGGATTTTATCACAAGTTTACTCAAGTTTGAAGGAAAGAGTGTCATCATGGTGGTAGGTGATAGACTTAACAAGTATGCACATTTTTGTGCATTATCTCATCCATTTAAGTCCAATACATTTGCTACTCTATTTATGAAAAAAATTCAAAAGCTACATGGAAACCCAAAGATTATTGTAAGCAACATAGATCCCATTTTCATTGGAAATTTTAGATGGAATTATTTTCTTGTCTGGGTACTCAATTAGCTCATAACTCATCTTATCATCCTCAATCTGATGGGAAAATTGAGAATTTGAACAAATTTTTAGAAGAATATCCTCGTTGCTTTGTATATGATAAACAAACACAATGGGTCAAATGATTACCTCTAGATGAATGGTGGTATAACACTTCCTTCCATAATACAACAAAAATTACCCCATTTATGGGACTTTATGGATATCACCCACGATCCATCACATCATATTTAAGATAAAATTATAAGGTTCAAGCAGTGGAAGATCACATTGAGAATCAACAACAAGTTCTCCAACTCTTAAAGGATAACCTCACTTTGGTGCAGAATCGAATGAAACAACATGCATATCAACATTGCAATGAAAAGCTTTGCTGTAGACAATTGGGTCTTTTTACGGCTACAACCATACAAAAAACTGTCACTCAAGAAAGATAAGAAGGATAATAAATTATCAACAGAGTACTATGGTCCTTACAAGGTTTTGCAAGAGATTGTTACCATGGCATACAAATTGGAGCTTCCTGCATCTTCCCGAGTACACCCAGTTTTCCATGTTTCATACTTAAATAAGGTTATAGGTGACAATCTCCCAGTTCAAACAATATTTTCAAAACTTGATGAGGAAGGAAAAATCATATTGGATCCTAAATCAGTCATGGAAACAAGAACTTGACAGCTACAAAATTGATCAATTTCAGAGTATCTCATAAAGTGGAAGAACTTACCTACTAAAGATTTCACAAGGGAGGATGATAATTTTATACAGAAACATCTATAACTACTTAAGCATTGAGGACAAAACTTTTTTGAAGGAGAGGGGCATGTTAGGTCCCTATAATACTAGTGTATCCCCTTATTTCTAACGTTAGTGTAGCCCCCTTATTGCTATTTTTGTGCCCATGTAGTCCCCATATTGTTATTATTGTGCCTCGTAGAAGCCCACTAATGTTATTGTTGTGCCCTTACATTATTATTGTTATGTCGGCTCTGATTATATTTTCACCCCTTAGAATCCTATATATAGAAAGTAGGTTTTGTCATTTGAATCATTCAAGAATTGTTCATTCATGTAATGTAAAGGAGGTTTCCCCCTCAAAGAGAATAATTTTTAAGTCGTTGATATATTTTTTCTTCTATTTTGTGAGATGTTTGCATAACATACATTGTATTAGTCTAGCTAAGTGCATTAATCAGTCATTCATGACCATGAAATTAAATCTAATCTTTATCAACATATCAAAAATACAGAAGCCTCTAAGCCCTTCATAGCCTTGAAAACATTCACATAGCATATCATTTAATACAAACACATTCCTCCATTAACAATATTGATGCATATAAAACAACCATGCAAAATCATGTATATAACTCGATAACTCATTAGGATAATAGTAGTCATAAATCCATAACCTTATCATGGCCATGATTGCATATGAGGCAAAGAACTCATTATGATTATACAATTATCTCATCAACCTTTATGAGCTAGAGATATCCCATATACATGACATATAAATTGAACTAATAATGAGATCACCCATAAAAATGGTCACAATAACGAGTTTCCCAAACTTACAAGGGTATAAGAATAACTGATACTCAAGATATCACAGTTAATATTAAGTGACTTTAGGTCACCAATCAGGGAAATATCAAAAAATTATGAAATTAAATAAGAATTTTATGACCTCATAAATAAAGAAACACATAATCACCATAGATATACAATTTAGATGCACAACCATGATTAGATAATAAATCAGGCATTCTTACTTAAATTACATATGATTAATCATTAGCCATAGGCATGATAAGGCATATCATAACCCATCGGATATCATGCATAGCCAAGAATAGTTATCCTAATATAATTATTTAGCTAGCAACTAAAGGAGGGACTTCCACTCTCCACTCCACCAACCATAGGCCAGCTACACTGCAATATTTCTTGCAACTGACCACCCCTAAGTCAGATTTAGGATCCGAGGAGTTAATTTCTCAAGGTATTCACAAAAATAATCAGTCAAATAGGTATCCAAGAGGAAGATTACATTATTAATAAGGTTTAGCAACTGCTCCTAGGTAGTAAGCACCATAATGACTCACTCAATCTCTCATTTAACAATCACAGGAATTCAACCAAGATTTAGGGAATTTTCTCTCATTCTAGGAACATGATCTCACTCTAAATGGAGTTTTCTTAGCCTCAAGGAAATAATTGAGTTAATTTTTATTTCCTTTATCTCTCTTGGTAAAATTAACACCAATACATATATAGGGTATCACCAAAATGTATGGAACAGTGTCCCAACCTCACCGCAAAAGTTTTATGCAACACGCTCCTCCTAAATGCTCCCATTCTTGTGCATATGCTTTGATATGAAACACTTTTATTTCTCTTGTGCTAGCCCAAGTTATCCTTCACTCACATCATGGGGAAAAAATGATCACTGTGCACACTCCCCAATCTCTCCTTTCCAAGAATCATTCAATGGAACCTTCGTTATACTAATAACTCCCATTTCACCACTTCCCTGCCCTCGTTTTTTCACATCCTTCTCTTACAAGTTGAATTTCTCAACACATCCCATAAGATTAAGGACATTATCGGGGATTCCTTTGCTATAGGCTACCCATATACATTTCAATTTCTGCACTAAATCACCATTTAATTTCTTAGGGATATGGGTAGGTAAATAAATGAAGTGGATTGGGTTTGGGTTTAAATAATGCACAATAAAATCATCCTCCTTAGTCTTTGAATCCATTCCCCCTCCTCTAGCTCAACCATATTTTCCATTTCCATATTATTTTACACAATTCATAGCATCATTTATAATAGGGATAGAAAAAGGAGTTTTTACAAAACTAGGGTTTTCAAATTCCACATTACTAGGGCTTACAATTTACACAAAACTATGTTTTTTTGTCAAATTTCACCACATTAGGGGATTTTCCACTTCAATATATATTGATGAACATTTTCATATTTATGTTTATACTTAATTTTTCATAAAGAGAGGCACCACCCTCTTCTCAACATTGAACATTGGTCAATAGAAGGTAGAAATTCCTTACATATATTCTCATATGTTACAACCACTATGGATATTGGTTAAATTACATTATTTTTATTTATTTTGGTGTGTCAATTATGTGTCACATAAAAACATTAATTATGTGCCACTAATATGTGTTGATGTTGCATCACTTGTGTGTGACACCTAATATGGTGAGTCATGTCCCGTGTGCATTGCTTGAGTGAAATAAAAGCTTAATTATGTTGGAAATGTTGTCATTGATGGCGAAGGAGATGGCAAAGGAGGAGCATCTGAAATGGTAACTAGGAAAAGAAAAAACAAAAGTAGTAGAGATCAGAGGCAGCAGAGAGGAGGTAGAGGCAGCATAGAAGGAACAAAGGCAGCTAAAGACAAATGACAATAGAATAGGGCCATTTGAAGAAGCAAGGAGCAGCATTAGACAAGAAACAAAGCAGTGAGGAAAAAGGGCCACTGAGTTGAAGATTTGGCCATAACAAGGAGGTTGTGTAAAGAAATTTCAGCTGTGTATGTAAAAGGATTTGTTTCAGTATGACATGGATAAGGATAATGTTGACCTAAATTCTATGAGAAGGAGCTTTGATTTCAGTAAGAAACTGTATGGCTCTTTAGTAGGTGTTGTGGTGTGCAATTACCTGTGCACAGATCACATATGTGAGTCAATCAAGGTCTATAAAAAGTTCTTGAATAAACCCTGTGGCAAGGGTTTGAAATTAAAGATTCAGTGTATAAATTGAAGGAATCAATGGTTGCGGAGATATGATGGTTTTGAATGTAGCAAAGATTATAACTACGATGGACCGTAGTGCAGTGATTAGCTTGCGGAATCAAGAACTTGAATGTGCAGTTAGAAGCGAAACTGTCACAGGGTAGAACCCCGAACATGCAATGGAAGGTTGATATATTATATATCATAGCAGAATTGAAGACAGAATGACATTTTGTTACGTCGTGGTCGGAAGGCAGAAACCGGTGTAAAGAATTCATGTTAAAAGACTCAAACGAAATAGTAAACAAAGAGTTAAACTTAGCAATGGAACTGTAATGAAAAGCAAAACATTGAAGTGGAATTCATAAATAATAAAGGCGGACAGAACCCTGAGGGAGAGAGCAGCGGAACCATGAAGAAGTAAATAGTAAAGGCAGGTTTCCGGTTTTGATCGCACCGCCTTTGCACGGTAAGTGGTATTTAAGAATTCGGAGCGATTCCATACACTGGGTGACGCGTGTCCCTGAGCGAATTTGGAAAACCGCTTTCATCGCACGCCATCGCGCATTATCGTTCGTGCAAGTAACTCGTGTGATATCCGTTGGATCATCAAGACCGGTGCGACATGTTGTCCGCCGTTGGATGTGGAAGGCTTTTCAGCGTTGGGGCCCATGCATACGTATGCGTTGATCATTGTTAAGTTTTGCGGGTTTAACCAAGGTATAGTATTGTGATTTAAGCACGTAGTTAAAGGGCGAAATTGCATGTTGGGCATTATTATAGTTATATGAAAGAGGTAACTTTGGGCACATAATGTATTGGGCACTTATAAAACTAACAGTGGGTTTAAAATATATGGTCGGGCACTGGTTGTTTAAAAAATTTCTTTGGTAAGGCTGTTCAAAAGGCGTTTTCACTTTGAAGACTTTGGAATATGTGAGTCCCGATATATATGGTCCCGTATGAAATATTATGAAGATTGAAATATGAAATATATATATATGTTTGATCAGAGCTGTGGGCCCGGATGTGAAATATTATCCTATGGTGGGTTGTTAAAGTGTTAACCCACACAAAGACTGATATCTGATACAATATACGTCACCGGACCATAGAGTCATAATGTGGATTTATATAAAGTTATATATGCATAATGGAGATACGTTAAGTTTAAAACAAGTGAAATATTATAAGGTGGGACCCATATGAATCGCATCGGAGAAAAACTTGGCAGGGGAACATGACAATAGAAGTTGCGATTGTGATTGATTTCCAGACCCGATGGGCTTATAAACCATGACTCATATATGGTTGAGTTCTGGTAAACAATGTTTCATCACATCGGAGAAATGTGTGGCAGCGGAGCATGACAATAGAAGTCGCAATTGCGATGAAAGTCCAGACCCGATATGGTTTAAACAACGATTTATATATGTTTAAGTTCCGGAGATTTGATAGCTAGTGGGACCCTCACCCAATCGCATCGGAGCATAAGTATATCGTAACATGAAACTGCAAATTGCGATTGCGATTGAGTTTCGGACCTGATGGGCATATAAACTATGACTTGATAGGTTTGAGTTCCAGCCTAATCGCATCGGCACATTTAAATGAACAGTGGTCAATCGCATCGGAAAGAAGCAGATCGTCGGAGCACTATATTAAAAGACTGCGATTGCGATTGAGTTCCGGACCTGATGGATATATGAACTATGATTCAAACACATTTAAATTCCGGCATTAAAATAGGCCATCGCATCAGAAAGAAGCAGAACGTCGGAGCACTATATTAAAAGATTGCGATTGTGATTCATCGCAATCGGAAGAACTCAAAAAGTGATTCATCGCATCAGCGTAAATCAAAAGACCAAATCGCAGGAGTATTATGAATGTTGCGATTGTGATTGAAATACATGAGTGGAGTATAGCTGGTATGTAGGGTCCATCCAAAGATAAGACTAAGAACAGTTTTCTCCAAGTTAATTAATCCAAAGTTAAAGAGGAAAGGAAAGCACCGTGGCACATATATGTATATACAAAACAATACATACATATTTCCAATATGTGGACAGTAATGTGTCACATCAGATGATAGAAAAAGTTAAAACATTTTATTTGTATAATGCCAAGAATCAATTAGCATGATATAAAGAGCATAGTTACATATGTATGGCATATGGTCGTTACCCTGCGACAGAGAACAAGGAAACAAACAGAGCCGAAAGGGACAAAGACACAGTCAAAGAAAAGAAAAATGCACAGCAAGCCAAGAGGCTGAATGAGTGAGATGGAGTTTTCATTGTAATTAAATGTAAATGATTTTGATTTTTATTGTTTTTGATGCATTGGAAAGTCTCCGGAAGAGAATAAAATTCCCACTGTAATATTAAAGTTAGTACCTACAATTATATTTTTCTGAGTGAGCTGAAAAGAAATGAGAAGGCAGAAGGCAAAGAGACACGGCTGTCCATTTCGAATTCCCAGTAGAATACAAACAACCATGAAGCTATTTTGTATAAAATAGGGTAATATCCAAGGGGAGAAGGTTATGACAACAGAGTGAGAGAAGAAGAGAGTGTGCAGCAAAATTGAAGAGAGTTGAAGAAAATAAGAAAGCTGAAAGAGGTTAGAGAGTGTGAATATAGAGAATGCAGAGTATGAAGAATTGAGGAGAAAAGACAAGAAGAAGGAGGAGCTGAGCAGAGAAGAAGGAGGGGCTGAGCAGAGATGATACAGGGCTGATATGAGGACTGATGAATAGCATAGCAGAAGAGAAGGTACAGAACAGAGCTGATATCCAAGGTAAATCAGCAAGTGTTTTTCTTTTGAAAGAGTAAGGAAGTTGGAGCTTCCCTATCAAGTTGTAGCTTGATGAATGTCGATTGAGCGGCCCAGAGGTAGGAGCCTCCTGGGTTGGTGCTGTAGAAATAGATGGGAGTTGGTGCTTCCACATCAATTTGTAGCTTGATAAAATGTCGATTGTAGTTGACTAAGGTTTGAGCCTCTGTAGGTTGGTGCCTGCCAGAAGTGATGGAGTTGAAGCTTCGTACAAGTTGTATCTTGCGAGAATTGAGGTTAGACCTCCTGTAGGTTGGTGCCTATAGAAAATCAGTGGTGAGAGGGAGTTGGAGCTTGCCTTTGCATCACAACAATAATAAGATGTGGTTTTATCCCTTTATGGGTTTCCACTTATATCTGGTGTCTCTGTGCATGATTTTTATGTGCTGATCTAGTTTATATCATCTGCTTAATACTTGCTGCTCTCATATTAAGTCTACTGTTACGTTATATTAATGCTTGCTGCTCACATTCTAAGATTACTCACATGTTAAGTTGAACATGAAATCAAGGTGCAAACAAGTGTTAATGAAAAAGTTTTAAAAGTCCATGAATGTGTTAAACTGATTCATCCCCCCCTCTCAGTTTAACTAAGGGTTCAACAAATTATATCACTTATGGTAGGCATATTATGACATGTCGATTATGTGTCTCACTTAAGTGCATCAAGCATGTACATTGCTTATGGGGAATCACTTAATTATGTAGCTCATTTTTTTCCCTCAAGTGTATTAATCAAGGGAGTCTCTTATGATGTGTTAGCTATAAATTAGTCACAATGGTCTAAAAAACAATTCAATCCATATAAGATTCCATTAGTCCATAACATTCATAAATATGTCCAACAACGATAAAAACCCTAGGAAAATACATAAAAGAAACATTATGTTTACCTTTTAGGAAAAATTAGGTTTTCCAATAACATCATACAATTCAGATGAAAATTAGATTTTCCATCTTTATACAAAATCTTGACACTTATTTTAAATTTTATCCCAAAAACTAGCCCTATGAAAAGTATATTTTAGTAATTGAAAGTGAAAAAACATTGATTGAAAATCATACATACATACATATATACAAGGTTTTGGTATCATTTCTTTAGTTTATCTTTTATCTCTTTTGAAATCAAGAAACATATGTTAAAATCTAAATAAATAAAAAATATTTGTTAAAAGACAAATAAACAAGAGAGCCTTGATTGAGAAATGATGCATGTTGGTTTCAATTAGTAGGCATTCTTTAAATTATTATGCATTATTTTCACTAATGGTTGGTTGATTTATTAATTTCCTCCCAAGACACTTAGCATCACATTAGTGTCCTTGTAGAATCAAATTTGTGTCCTTATATTGCATTTATTTTTTCTTGATTATCATTTTTGGTTTTTATGACCGCAAAACAATTTCACATTATGTCCATAGATGGCTCGAGGAAGCGAGTTGTAACTCACCATAAGATTTAAACCAAAACTCCTCGCATCAGGTTATAACTAGGGGAATCCCCTTATTATGATTCCATATCCCAAAAAATGATTTATTGAGGATCTTAGTAGCTAGGGTTTTTTCAGTAAAGACTAATGAAAATTTTGCACAAAGGGGTGGATTTTTCAATATTCTCAATCAAGAAATTCTAGGTAGTGTGCTCACACATGCCTTGGAAAAACACAATTTCAAAGCTTATGGAACTCATTTTTGTGGCTTGGTTTGGTTTTTATATGTACAAAAAAAATCCACAATATCTCTTTGAATGGCTTTAGCAAGCCAAATACAATTGGCCATAAAATATAAGATGAGATTCACATGCGAAAATTGTCAATTATGTTGGACTCTTAGCACTAGGTTACACCTAGGGGCGACCCCAAAAGCTTTGATAGGCCAAAAAATGATTTATTTGGGATATTTAGGGCTAGGGTTTTGTTCAATAAATATTGATATAAATAAATTTTCATAGGGGGTGGGTTTGCAAAATTATCACTCAAGTAGTTGTGAGTGGTGTTCTTACATAGGCCTTGGCCAAAAACACTTCGAATCTTTTGAAACTCATTATTTTTTATTTTTTATTTTATTTTATTTTTAACCATGGAAAAAAATCGTAATATTTCCTTGAATGGCTCGAGGAAGTAATTTAAAACTAGCCATAAATTTCAAATTGGTAAATTGATGGGTGATCCATTATTTCCATTTATTCTTGACACCATTTTATTGCTAGGGTCACCCCTATCCTAACACTCCATAAGTCAAAATTTGGATTTTTTTAGGATCTTTGAAGCTAGGGTTTTGTTCAGTAAAGACCATTGCAAATTTTAAACAAGGGGTATATTTTATAAAACACCAACATGAGAGATTGTGGGTAATGTGATCACATGAAACTTCACCGAACACACTTGATAGAGCTTCCATAACGTATTTATGATGCTCAGTTTATTTTGTATACTCCAAAAGAAAATTTACTATATGTTGTTGGAATTATTGTCATTGATGGAAAAGGAGCAGAAAGGAGCAGCACAAGAATTATAATTAAGGACAAAGGATCAGATTAGGATCAGCTAGAGTATAAAGGAGCTATAAGGCAAAGAAGGAAAAATTACAGTGGACGAGAAGAAAAGAGGAAGAGGAGCAGAAAAGTGCCAAAGGAGTAGCATTAGAGGCAAAGGAGTAAGGCAGAGGAGCAACAAAGAGGCATGAATCAACACCAGAAATATCATTAAGGAAAAGGAGTAGAGAGGAGCAGTAAAAAGGAAAGGAGAAGCATTAGAAGCTTTATCAAGGAGCAAATGCAACAAAGGCAGAAAGTTTGGGTCGATTCGTGCACGAGTCAATAGAGTCGTGAACATGCTATGACAATTAATGAACGTGTTCAACTAGTGGAGAAATTCGTGAACGCACAGGCAGAGTCGGGCTAGTTTGCGTTCAAAATAGTGCATGAAGGCGCGTGCAGCACATGTAGTTCTATGGGAAAATTGGAGTAAATTTCCAGAAAAAAACTTGTTCAGAATAGTGTTCGGAGGAGATATCAAAAATCACAATCGCAATAGAAGGCCTGATCACATATCGCAAATTGCAGTGGAAGAAGTATCGCAAAATAATAGAGACACAGAAATTGCTAACTACGAAGTGTGGGAGATGATGTGGCAAGATGATGTGGTAGTGACTTGGCGATGATGTGGTGATAACATGGTAGTGACGTGGTGATGATGTGGCAGTGACATGGTGATGACGTGGCTATGACGTGGAAGTGACACGGCACGATGATGTGGAGATGACGTGGCCTGGCCCCATATCGCACGTCATAAGCTCATGAGGATAAGCACTCAAGAATCATGTTAAAATGTTGAAGTGCAAAATGCGATAAGAGTATAGGATGCGATAAGCTTCAAATCTAAAATCTAAAGGACTTAAAGTCTGACGGTGGGACCCAATCGCATATCACACATCACAAGCTCAGAAGGGATAACACTCATGAATCACATTGAAACGCCGAAATGCGAAGTGAGATAAGAGCCCAGACGCGATACCTCTCAGATTTTAAATACTAAATATTTTAAATTCCAGCGTGGGACCCATTCGCATATCGCAAATCGCAAGATCAGAAGGGTGAAGATCATAAGAACAAGGTTGAATCGCCGAAATGAAAAATACAATATGAGAAAGGACGTGATGCATTTTCAAAGGTAAATTCTAATATATTTCAGGTCCGGGGTTAGGTGTATTTCCTTAAGAAATCGCATCAGGGTTTGGAAGAGTTGTGTATAACAAGAAAAAGATGAGAACGCTGAAATGCGAAGTGCGATAATGAAGTGGACACGATGCAAGTCAATATTGAAGCCTAAAGGATTTCAAGTCTGGGTGTATGTGGTTTTCCTTTGTTAAATCGCATCAGAGAACAGAGGAGGCTTATAACGTAGAAAAATTGGATCAGCAAAATGTGATTAAGGGACTAGACGTGAGGTTGTTCAAAGGTTAATTGGAATTTATTTAAGGTCTAGGGTTATTTTTAGTTACATTGTTTGATGAAGAAAAGTGAACGCAGGTAGTAGACTCGGGTAAGACCTAACACTTGTGCAGAACAGTGGTTGATGCGGTAATGACGGGTTATGAAGAAAAGGCTAAACACGGCAGAAGGACTCGGTTAGAATAAGACCTGACACTATGTGTAGAGGGTAAAGAAATTACGCCTTGATAATGGAAGAAAGTCTGAACGCGGGTAGAAAGGCTCGAGTAAGGGACCGGACACAGAGCAAAGGGCAGAGTAAGCTAAATTTTGCGGTAATGAGGAGATAGACACTATGGGTTGAGTAGGGTTCAGAAAAACCCTTCGGGCAGAGTCAGGTATTGAGAAGAGCAGTGAAGGTTGAATGCTGCGGGCACAAGCAGAAGAGGTGGAGTCGGGAAAAAGGAAATATGGTGGCATTGTTGGAAACATGCTAGCATGTTCGAGTCGAGAAAAAGGCATTTTTGCAGAACTGTTATAATATAACAGCAGAAACATAAAATATAGTTACAACAGCAGAAAGGATGAATGCACAGCCAACTAAGAGATGGAAGGGTTGAGTGAAACATATTTGTTGTAATTTTAAATGTAAATGAATTGATTATTTTTTATTGTATGTGATGCAAAGGAAAGTCTCCATGGGCATAGGAAAAAACTCCAATGAGTGTTGAAATGATTATTTTTATATTCTTGTTTATGTAATAACCTGAACTAAAGTGTGTGGAATCGAATGGGTGGAAGGCATAGAGTCAGGCCTATTCACTTCGTATTCCCTATAGAATGCAAACATTCAAGTGGTTATTTGTATAAAATAGGTAATATCAGTGTGCATAAAAAGTTAGAGAGCGGGGGAATGAAAGAGCGTTGAAGAATGTAAGAGAGAAAAAGAATGGGAGAGATCTGGAGAATGTGAGAGAGCTGATAGAGATAATATGCACATCTAGAGCTGATATGAAGCATATTTGAAGGCAGAGAGGGCAGAATTGAAGGTGGAGGAAAACAGAGCTTATATCCAAGTAAATTAGCATTTTACTTTCATGTTGAGTGAGGGGATTGTAGTCTCCTTCCAAGTTGTAGCTTGATAAATTTCCAGTTGGAGTTGGTTGAGGTAGGAGCCTCCTGTGGGTTGTAGCCTACAGAAAATACGTGGGAGTTGGTGCCTCTGTTTCAAGTTGCAGCTTGAAAAAATCACAATTGGATCTGGGTGAGGTAGGAGCCTCTTGTAGATTGTAGCCTGCAGAAACTTTATGGGAGTTGGAGCTTCCTTGTAAGTTTTAGCTTTTAGAAACTGAGGTAGTAGCCTCCTGTAGGTTGAAGCCTACAGAAAATCAGTGGTGAGAGGGAGTTAAAGCTTGCCTTTGCATCACAACAATAATAAGATGTGGTTTTTTCCCTTATGGGTTTCTACTTATAGATGGTGTCTATGTGCTTGATGATTATGTCTTTATGTGATGTTTTAATCTTCTTAATTACTTGAAGTCCACACATTCAGTTTATTGATTCATCATGTATTAAGTTGCTTATAAAATGAAGTAGTTAATGGGTGTAAAGTAAAGAGTTTTCAATTTCCATGAATGTACTAAACTGATTCACCTCCCCCCCCCCCCTCTCATTTTAGCTAAGGGTTCATCATATGTCCCTAAACATATCGAGGAAACAAGTTGCAACTAACCATAAAATTCAATTCAAGGCTCGAATGGGAGATCTATTGATTCCATTGAAATCCTAGAATTGGGTACAACTAGGGTCACCTCACTCCTAGGATTCCATAGGCCAAAATTTGATTTATTTTAGGATACTTAGAGCTAGGGTTTTAGTCAATAAAGACCAATGGAAATTTTTTGTGAGGGGGTGGATTTTTCAAAACCCTGGCTCAATAGATTGTGGTTAGTTTGGTCACATGGGACTTGAACAAAAAAAATTTCTAGAGCTTGTGGAACTCATTTATGATGCACATTTTGGTTTTATACCCCTATACCATATTTACCATGTGCTCTTGAATGTATGTAGGAATCGAGTTGTAACTGGCCATAAAATTCATTATGGAACTTAGATGGGTGATCCATCAATTTCATTAGACTCCTCACACTAGGTCACAACTAGGGGAACCTACCTCCTAGGATTCCATTAGATAAAAATTCATTTATTTGAGTATCTTCAGAGCTATGGTTTTGTTCAGTACTGATTAATGCAAATTTTTCACAAGGGGGTAGATTTTGAAAAACCGTAGCTTGAGATATTATGAGTGGTGTGGTCACATGGGTCTTGGAAAAACACAGTTTTCAGAGCTTATGGAACTCATTTATGATGCTTGGATTGGTTTTAATACCCTAGAACAAATTCACCATATGTCCTTGAATGGTTAGGGTTTCACTTATTAAGGTTTATGCAAAAGTTCTTTAACAAATATAGAATTATATGTTGGGTTGTAAATGATGGTTGAGGAATAATTTTTGAAGAATTTATGACTTTAGTGAGTTCGGTATGGTTCTCAAGAAGCTCACAAATTTATGATGGGACTTTTACCAGATTATGAGTGATTTTTCTAAATTTGATTCATTAACATAGAGTGAAATTAAAGGTAACTTTGATTATAATAATAGTATATTTTTATTAACTATGGTTCTCATTGTTTCATCTAGGCGCTTTTATATATCCCTTATATATTTTATTTGCAAGCTCACTATGGGTGTCTCTTTTAATTTTGAACATGAACATCATTAGTCAACAATTTAACATGGAAACACTGAATATTATACTATGTGAAATGATACACATTATGTATATTAAGGGTTGGAAACAAATTCAAGGGTGTCTGCAGAGAGTATTAATCAACAAAGTCGCATGGTAATGTTGAATATTATTCTAAAGTGTACATTATGTATAGTAATTATTGTGGTGTTTGTTTATTTAAAAAAAGTTGTATTTAAATGTAGGAGTTTGTATATCTTATATCTTGTTTAATTATTAATATTTATCTACTTGTAATAGGAATTGATATTAATTGATTCATAATAATATTCATTTTTTTTTAATTAATTCCCTCAAATTTATTCAATAAATATATTTATTTTTCCATTCTTCAAACTTTAAATTAGGGAAATATTTTATGTTAAACTATGTGTACAAACATTGTGGTTTGAAATGATATTGTTGAGATCAAGATATTAGTCTTAGAAACTAATTTAATAATTAGTTTAATTTTGAAATCTACTATTTTATATTTCCTAATCCTAAGTTTTCCATAAGTATAATGAATGCCTTATTTTTGGTATTAGATCAGACATTATTAAACTTTAACTCTTTTTCTCTGACAAACCAATTTAGCAATGGGGGATGTTTCATGATCCCACCTTCTTCATCATCTTTGTATTTATTTGTGTATATAAATCTAGATATACCTTTGATTAATTGGTTCAATTATATTAAAATCAATTAAGTGGAGAGAGATATTATGGTTCACCTATGACCTAGCCTACTAAATCCTAGTTCCCTACATTATAAACTACCTCCCTCACCCAAGTTGATTGAAGCACAACTTCGAAAGAATACCTTTGATTATGTGTCTATTACTTTGGGGCCCAACCTATACTCCAATCCTAAAGGAAAATATAACATACTAGAGAGTTTATTTACCTTCAAGCTCATTTTACTAGGGAAATCAAAATGTCACTTGAGAGGCTAGCTATATAGACTAAAATGAACTACAATGTTCACATATTTTGATAATATTGGTAAGACCGATACCACATGACATACTAACAATATGGATGATTCAATTTTTAATATTTGAGACAAACTAACTGTACCTCCTAAATATCTATCTTCATTTGAAAATAATATTCAAAATGAAAACTTATAATTTTTCTTCCAATACAATTATGAGTTATGTAAAGTGACTCTATCTTTATCATTTTCAAATCTAAATTAGCTATTATCACTTTGAGTATTTCCTAAATCCTTCTTATTTGATGATGAAACTCCTTCTTGTATAGTGGCTAGCTTTGTTAATGGTATTTATGGATTATAATGAGGCATAGATCTTGAAATATCAACAATAACTCTAGTACTTAGCATTTGCCTTTGTTTCTAGTCAATTTCTTGCAAAGTACGTTGTTGGTTCAATGATACAAGCTTTAGTGATAGGGATAATAAGTGAAAATTTCCATTATTTATTAGGTTTGTTTTATTGGAGAAAAACTTTGTAAAAGACTCTAAACCTAAGGTAATTCATTCAACTTTTTGGAGCTTCCCAAAGATTATAAGCCTAAGCTTGTAATTCACCTAGGGTTTTATTTTTTTATAGGGATCACATGGACAACACCTAGAGAAATAGTCTTCACCTTCACATTGTTGGCATTATGGTTTTCAATATTGCAACTAGCTTGTGTTGGCATTGTTTTCATGGTTGCAGCTAGATTGTGTTGGCATTGATGTCAACCTTATCATAGACTACATGATGCAATGATGTCAAGCTTGTGATGGTATAGATGATGGAATTGATGTGTTTTGTATGCACAGAGGAGTTGGAAACATATTTACAGGTGCTGGAGATGTCTGTGCTCCATGTTGATGAGTTTGGAAAACTATATTTTTGTGTTCATGACTTGTTGCAAATGTTCTTGGCCTAGTTGATCAGTTGATTCCCTAGCCCATTTGATCTTCTTGTAGAGGTGCTACAAAGTTGTGCAAAGGTGTTGTGGGTTGTGTAGGTGTATAAGGAGATTAGATGGCTATGAGCACTCATGTTAACTCTTTACTTTTCAGCTTCTAGGTCAACTTGATGATGGAACTTGGTTGTGACTTTATCCCACTTGTTGAAGTGTCACAGAGATTGGAAGAGGTTTGGAGGTGTGTACAAGTGTTGGTGAAGGAGTGAAAGAAGTTGGAGGCAATTATGAGCTAAAGGTAACTTGTTTTATCATATGCTCTGTCATAGCCATTGGTAAGGAGTGTTGTGGGTGTGGCTATAAGCATTCAAGTTAGATCTGCTAGTATTTTCCATGCGGATATAAGTTTTTTAGCCAAGATATGCTAGTGTTATCCTTGCGGTTATGGACAAAAACGAAATTTCCTTTGCATTCCTCGCACACATCAAAATTATTTCGACTTGTTAACTCCAAAAAGCTTCTAAATTTATTGGATAAGGTTGAAATTGGTTGAAATAAGTCCTCCATTGGGTGTGAATTCCTTTAGTGCACAACTAGTGATGGTTATAGTTGGATTTTGTTAAATTCGTGCACCCATGAAATCAATCCAAAAGTGGAATTCGTCCAACACTTTATAAATATATCATTTTGGATATGATAAATGGTTGGTTAGTGTGATAGTGAGTGTAAGAGGTTTGTAGAAAGGAAGGATGCTCCAAACATATTGGTGAGAAGAAATACTTTGTGTATGAGTACAAATAGTGATGGAGTGAATAGATTGAAGGCTTGTAGTAGAGTACTAAAGAAGAATATTAATTTGCAGTTCAGAATTGTGGTTTTTGTATAAGATATTCAGAGTTTGATAGTAGAGATTGATAGCTTGGTGTAGCTCCATAATTGTGACACTCACATTTGTTTTGAGGGGTTGTTGATGCATATGGAAGAATTCCATAATTATTTTATGTTGCTGATATACTGAGGGTTTGATGTGTTTATTATATGAAGTAGGTTGTTGATGGGATTAGTATGGCCATGAGAGACATGATTGATGTATTTCGATATTTTGGTTGAGCATGTGAATTGTAGTATTGTTGCTGGTTGTTTATACTTATGAGCATATTTTTTAAAGTTTTTAAGACTATCTTGTTTCTGGGGTTTGATAACAGAGTTGAATCTTGTTGAGCATAGTGTCTTCAGGATCATGTTTGAAACTGAATTAAATCAAGGTCTGCATAGAGTTATGGAGGAGTGGCCTATGGAAATCAGATTCTTTCTAAGTAGGAGCAGTGATTTCATGCTAGTGGATGCTAGCAATAGTGTAGTAGAAGTGATCGCTTCTTCCTAGTAGTAGAAGGGTGATTTTATCCCAAAAGGGTCTCCACCAAATATCCTTGTGTCTCATGTAGTTAATTTTTGTTTTGTGCATTGTTTATTTTATAGTTGTTTTGGTTTAACTGCTCACGTGATTATACGCTTATGTGATGATCTATTAATGTGATGTTGGTTAAGATAATGCATGAATCAGTTAAAGATTAAAATTGGGAAAATATATATAACTATACACACTATTGATCCACCCCTGACGCCCCCTCAGTAGTGCTCAAGGTTTCTAACAATTGGTATCAGAGTCGGGATCTTGGTTGCAACTTGATTGCTCGAGAGTAAATCTTGGGTCTTTTGGAAATATATATATATATATATATATATATATATATATATATATATATATATATATATATATATATATATATTATTTTATTTATTTATTTATTTATTTATATTACTATTATTATTATTATTATTATTATTATTATTATTATTATTAATTTATTTTAATTTTTTTATTTTTATTTTTTATTTTTATTTTTATTTTTTTAATCTTTTAATTTTGATTTTAATTTTAATTTATTTAATGTTTTTTCATAATGAATCCTCTAGGAGTATCAGTTCTAACTGCTGCAAAGTTCCAATTATGGGAAATAAAAGTCAAATCTCATTTGGAAGGTTGTGGTGTTGATGTTTGGAAATGTGTTTGTGAAGGCTTTGGAAATAATTCTATCCCAACAAATTTAATGCAAATTGATGCTCAAGCAAGGGGCATTATTTGTGAAAATATCCATACTGCAGATATTGATAAAATAATGGATCTAAAATCTGCTAAGGAGATTTGGGATAAACTTTATATGTTATATGGAGCTAGCAGTAGTAACAATTATGAAGAGATAGATAAGAGTATCGAAAAGAAGAAGAAGAAGAAGAGATCGAATAATAAGTAATCTCCAGCTAAACCAGCTATGGAATAGAACAATAAATCTGCAGGTATAAACCGTAACGATTTATTTTTGAGTTATGTTTTAGATAGTTGTGATTATAATAATTCATATATGGTTTGTGAATAATATGATGGTCATAATTTTTATGCTCCTTAAGGCTAAATATGAATTTTCCATGGATTTTATTGAGGAACTTTCTAGTGAATTCATTAGACTAATAAATGCATGTAAGGAGCATGATGAGATATTGCATATATGTGATGAAAAAGAGAAGAACGTTAAGGAGGAGATCACTACTTTGAGGACCTAGCTAGAAGGATCGAAATAAATGAAGAATTCATGTACAACAAAAAAAATGAGAAAAATGACTATGTTGAAGCGATTGAAGTTGTAATTGAAAATTTGAGAAATCAACTTGAGGAAAAAGACTAGAAACTAGAGCAAGTAAACAACACTAGGTTTGAAAATCAAAAGGAAAATCATATTTTCTTACTTTGATAATATCTTGTGATATATTTGAATTATATTATCCTCTTATGTCTTCTTTTCATCAAGAAACTATCAAACCATAATGAGCATGTAGGCTTTCGGCTAAGGAAAAACCCCTCTCCTGGGGGTAAACCTAGTCAAATTTTCTTCTTCTAATATAACCAAGTCAAAATGAGACATCCAAGACCTCTATATCAATAAAAATCTTCCCTCCAAGTACCAATTTATCCCTCCAAATAATTCTCTCCAAACAAGAAAAGGATTCCAAAATTTAAGCAAGGTTAATGCTTCAAATTTTTGTCTCATTCAAGGTTTCTGCCTCCAATTTAGGACTGTAATTTTAGCCTACAACTTTGGACCTACAATATTCCCATAAACGTTAGAAAAATTGCACATGGGAGTTGCAACAATATAAATTTAATATCTTTGACTTCCCTGGGTATTCTCTCTTCTCCATTAGGGATACTCCTTCTCTTTCTTCTACCTTCACACTTATTTTCTATTGTAGATTGAATATGTGTGTGATGTATGTCCAAAAAGGTTGAAGTCTTCTCCAGTATATACCTTTTCCAATAGGTCAAATAGCCACATCAAGGCCGACTTGTCACAGGTAAGGCTGAGATGGTCTTGGAGGAAAATATAACTTTAATGGCATAAATAGTTTTTCTTTCCTAATACAAATAGTCCATGAAGGGTCTAATACATACGATTTTTTTTCTTTTGACTCATGAAAAACCATAAAATCATGAAATACATGATTTTACCTAGGATACAAATGAAAGGGAATGAAACCCATTCTTAACAATTATTTTATTTTTCTTCTTTTCACTTTTTACAATAAATATATAATGATATAAATACATAGAAAATTACGAAGACCGACCATAAAAACATTATTCAACACTCCCTCTTAACTAGGGAGGTATTCATAATTACAAAAGAGTACAAGGATATTCTCAAATCGAAATATTCTCATAAGAAGAGTCAAAACCAAGGTTCCAATCCAATAGGAATTATTTTATAGGAATCTAGGTGCTAAGACACCAATCCAAAAGGCATGCTGAACTAGGAATCTAGACTTGTACCATATAGGATATTGCCAACATATACTATTCTAGGCATCTAGATATGATCTAGGTTACCACCAAGGTATCAAACCATAAAGGGTTCTAGGTACTGTTAGCTCAGGTATTTCAGTGATCAAATGACTCTTTCAATTGTTTTCCATAAAGTCATAGGTCAATTTTTTTACTTTTTCGAACCAGATCTCAGAAAATAATTTTGGTCACAAAAGAGGTCTAAACCATGTATGCTGCTCCTTCATTTCATTCATTGCCACGATTGTCAAGGTCATCACCTGTTGAAAATGGCAACAAGAAACAGTGAAGGAGGCCTCCTGAAACATCTTTCCTGATCCTAGTTGGAAAGTGATCACCTAAACTAGGTGGGGACCACACATGTGATTTTTTGTCGAAAAGTCTATTTTTAGACATATGGATCATGGACCGGGCGCTGCAGTATGCTATTCTTGGAGGATTGGTCATGTTGGTAAAAATAGATGGATCTCTATTTTTAGCATTTAGGTCGAAGTCTATTTTTAGACTGGCGGGCTAAAAATAGAACAGTCAAATATTATGTACCCTTAATAATATTTGGACTCTAAACTTCAGTTTACTCTCTTGGAGCACTTTAGTTTGACCCCCGGAGGTGGGGCATGCAGCTGCCAGAAGGATTTATGCTTTTCCTATGGGTTATTTGAGCTAATGCATGGTTGACTTCAGTTAGAGCTCAAGTGGCGGAGTTCGGTGGAGTTGATGCGACAGTTAATGGAGATGGTGTTCTGGTTAACTAGTTGAACTAGTTGTATTTAGTTTAACTGGATAATACACTAGAGATGAGTTGTGTGAATTAAATATTATTTAATTCACTAATTATTAACTCATTATTCAACTAAAGAACACATCAGTTTAACTCAGTGCATGGACAGTTCGGTGGCGACAAGTGAAAGAGGTAGATGAAAGGGTTGAGTTAGCTATCAGTTGCGACATTAGTTGTGCATGAGATTTGCACCACACTTGGAGGAAATTACCAATGACAATTGCACAGTTGGAGCCAGTGAGATTCGAACTTGGATCTCTATTTAGACAGGCCTTGACTACGCAATAGATGAAGGGAAATTAGTGGGTGTGTTTTGAACCTATGACTTGTTCAAAACCAAGCTATTTTTTGTGTAGCTTTGGGAGATAGTACTGAGTACTTGTGAGGAGTTTGTACTATGTATTGCTGCATGTTCTCTCCATTATAATATACTATAGCTGGGGGTTTTCAGCTATAAGCTTTCCCCATACATACTGTGTTAATGTGTGTGATGATTTGATGTGCTATCGCTTCTATTCTTTCCGTATGTGACAATTAATTGTAGAAGAGATTATGTGTTATGCATGCAATTCGAAATTGATGTGTGATCAGGTTAATCTCCATTGAATAAGTGATTTATTCAGCAAATTTCTACATGGTATCGAAGCAATATTAATTGTCGAGATCTATTACGGTGATTGCAAACTTATTTCCTCGGACAGAGTCTGCATACGGGCCAGGTAGCCTTCAGATTCATCTTTCTTCGGAAAGTGAAAGGTCTGGTAAATGCCCCTTGCTGTCAATCTCTGATTTGGAAATAATTTGTTCTCAAGTTTAGATCGGAAGCGATTGAGTTATCAGCTGGTGGTGAAATTCGAATTTGCAGATTTGTGTTCTTGGTGCCGCGGGGAAAATGTCTTTCAACGGTTTGCAACTCGAATATGCCTTGGAAGGGAGTTCGAAATATGTTGCATGGAAGGACCGCATGGAGGTTGTCTTAGATGATAATGGGCTGTTGGAATTCATGGAGAAAGAGATTCCAAAGCCTACTTCAAATGATGTTGCTGTTGTGGAAGCCTGGCGAAAGAAACAAGCAAAGTGTCGAAGGATCCTGTTGGAGGGCGTAAAGGATCACATTGTATCCAGCCTGCATGGAAAGGCTTCTCCATATTTGATGTGGAAAGATTTGACGGATCTATACCAAAGCAAGAGTGACCAAAGGAAGCTGGCGCTCAAAGATAAGCTCAGGAACATCAAGATGGAGAAAGGCGACAGTATCGCCAAATACCTCACGAAGTTCACTCAATGCAGAGATGAGCTGGGAAGTGTGGGGGTGACTGTCGAAGAAGAGGATATGGTGGACCTGGCTCTCCTTGGTCTTCTGAAAAGTTGGCATGCATATCAAGATAGTGTCAATGGTCGGGAGAAGTTGCCCAGGATGGGAAAGGCGTGGTCGATGCGAGGTGCGAAGTCCGGCGGAATACCGAGGGATGGATCTTCATCAAAGGCATACGAGATATACGATGAAGAAGACTGCGCTTTGGGCGCTTAGAAACGGAAGGGGAAGGACAAGGGAAAACCCTTCTCAATCGGGTGCGGTGGTAAAGATCGTGACATGTCCAAAGTGAAGTGTTTTCACTGTCACGATCATGGACATTACGCCACGAATTGCCCAAAGAAGAAGAAGAACAAGCAGGCTGCTGGAGCTGCAGCTGGTGAGGCTCTTGCCTCACAATTTGAGCTGGAATTATCATTGATCGCATGCATGTTGTCTAGTGCATTGGGATCGGGGTAGTATATTGATAGTGGCACTTTCTTTCACATGACAGGAGATGCAAATCTTTTCAGTGACTTGGTGGAGAAAGGTCTCCAGATGCATGTTGAGTTGGGCAACGGTGGACGATACAATGCGACCGGAATTGGTACCATAACCTTTCAGAGGGAGTCAGGTAAACTCATTATTTTACAAGATGTATTGCATGTACCAGGTCTAACAAAGAATCTGATCTCAGTCGCAATGTTAGAGGATAAAGGGTATGAAGTTGTCTTTAGAGAAGGAAAAGTTTTCCTTCGGCACAAGGCGACGGGACAAGTCAAGAAGGTTGGGATTCGAGCAAAGAATCTCTACAGATTTGAAGTAGATGGGATGTCTACGGAGCTTCCTACTGATGGGAAGCGGAAGGAAGACATGCAACTGAAGCTTGAGAGGGAGAAAGTCTTGCATGCAGGCGAGAAAGACATGCAATTGATGCTTGAGAGGGAGCAAGTTTTGCATGCAGGTGATAGTGAACCTCGAGATGTGGAGCAACCACAAGAGGATCATGGAGTGGAAGAGACCACTCATGCGGAGAAATTTTGTGCCAGACGGGCAGAGGGAGTGCATGCAGCTATACCACCAGGTGTGAGGTGGGGCGACATGCATGATTAATCCCATGAGGAGATTTCTGGGCAGATTCATGAGATGGTGTGGATCTCATGGATTGAACCTGGCTACGAGGTGCCCACAGCGCAGCAGTAGCAAGATCAGTTGGAGTGATGCAGGCAGATCAAAGTGATAGTGTCGGATACTGGAGCGCGGATCAGAGTTGACAGCAAGTGCAAGAGTGCATGGGTGCAAGAGTTCAACAGCGCAATGGTTCCACAGTAGCGATGGCCGGTTGACGAAGTCGAACTTTGATGATAGATGCTAAGATGCATCGAGAGTAGGTTAATTTTTTGGGCTATTGGGTTTCGGCCCGGAGTTGCAGAGCAGATGCATGGAGTTGCATGGTGCTTGTGAAGATTGCAGGGCGAATGCATGGAGTTGCGTGTTGCATGCAAAGACAGTCCTTTCTTGTTGAGAGGGAGTGTTGAAATTGGCAACAAGAAACAGTGAAGGAGCCTCCTGAAACATCTTTCCTGATCCTAGTTGGAAAGTGATCACCTAAACTAGGTGGGGACCACACATGTGATTTTTGTCGAAAAATCTATTTTTAGACTATGTCTATTTTTAGACATATGGAGCATGGTCCAGGGGTTGCAGTATGCTATTCTTGGAGGATTGTTCATGTTGGTAAAAATATATGGATCTCTATTTTTAGGATTTAGGTCGAAGTCTATTTTTAGACTGCCTATCCTAAAAATAGGGAAGTCAAATATTATTTACCCTTAATAATATTTGGACTCTAAACTTCAGTTTACTCTCTTGGAGCACTTCGGTTTGACCCCCAGAGGTGGGGCATGTAGCTTCCAGAAGGATTTACGCTTTTCCTATGGGTTAGTTGAGCTAATGCATGGATGACTTCAGTTAGAGCTCAAGTGGCGGAGTTCGGTGGAGTTGATGCGACAGTTAATGGAGGTGGTGTTCTGGTTAACTAGTTGAACTAGTTGTATTTAGTTTAACTGGCTAATACACTAGAAATGAGTTGTGTGAATTAAATATTATTTAATTCACTAATTATTAACTCATTATTCAACTAAAGAACACATCAGTTTAACTCAGTGCATGGACAGTTCGGTGGCGACAAGTGAAAGAGGTAGATGAAAGGGTTGAGTTAGCTATCAGTTGCGACATCAGTTGTGCATGAGATTTGCACCACACTTGGAGGAAATTACCAATGAAAATTAGTGGTTGGAGCCGGTGATTCGAACTTGGATCTCTGTTTAGGCGACCTTGGTACGCAATAGATGAAGGGAAATTGGTGGGTGTGTTTGAACCACCAGCTTGTTGAAAGTAAACTGGACCACGGCAATGTAGCTTTGGGAGATAATGAAACTTGTGAGGAGTTTGTACTATGTATTCTTGCCATGTTCTCTCCATTATAATATACTATAAGCAGGGGTTTTTCAGCTATAAGCTTTCATACATCTTTGTGTTAATGTGTGTGATGATTTGATGTGTTATCGCTTCTATTCTTTTTGTATGTGACAATTAATTGTAGAAGAGATTATGTGTTATGCATGCAATTCGAAGTTGATGTGTGATCAGGTTAATATCCATTGAATAATTGATTTATTCAGAAAATTTCTACATGGTATCAGAGCTATATTAATTGTCGAGATCTATTACGGTGATTGCAAAACTTATTTCCTTGGACAGAGCCTGCATATGGGCCAGATAGCCTCCGGATTCATCTTTCTTCGGAAAGTGAAAGGTCTGGTAAAAGCCCATGCAGTCAATCTCTGATTTGGAAATAATTTGTTCTCAAGTGTAGATCGGAAGCGATTGAGTTATCAGCTAGTGGTGAAATTCAAATTTGCAGATTTGTGTTCTTGGTGCCGCAGTGAAAATGTCTTTCAACGGTTTGCGACTCGAATATGCCTTGGAAGGAAGTTCGAATTATGTTGCATGGAAGGAACGCATGGAGGCTATATTAGATGATAATGGGTTTTTGGAATTCATGGAGAAAGAGATTCCAAAGCCTACTTCTAATGATGCTGCTGTTGTGGAAGCCTGGCAAAAGAAACAAGCAAAATGTCGAAGGATGCTGTTGGAGGGCGTAAAGGATCACATTGTATCCAGCCTGCATGGAAAGGCTTCTCCATATTTAATGTGGAAAGCTTTGATGGATCTATACCAAAGCAAGAGCGACCAAAGGAAGCTGGCGCTCAAGGATAGACTAAGAAACATCAAGATGGAGAAAGGCGACATCATCGCAAAATACCTCACGAAGTTCACTCAGTGCAGAGATGAGCTGGGAAGTGTGGGGGTGACTGTCGAAGATGAGGACATGGTGGACCTGGCTCACCTAGGTCTTCCGAAAAGTTGGCATGCATATCAAGATAGTGTCAATGGTCGGGAGAAATTTCCCGGATGGGAAAGACTGTGGTCTGATCTGGTGCAAGAGGAGATCCGGCGGAATACCAGGGATGGATCCTCATCAAAGGCATCTGATGAAGAAGACTGCGCTTTGGCTGCCAAAGAAAGGAAGGGGAAGGGCAAGGAGAATGCTTCTCAATCTGGTGCAGATGGTAAAGATCGTGACATGTCCAAAGTGAAGTGTTTTCACTGTCACGATCATGGACATTACGCCACGAATTGCCCAAAGAAGAAGAACAACAAGCAGGCTGCTGGAGCTGCATCTGGTGAGGCTCTTGCCTCGCAATTTGAGCTGGACTTCTCATTGATCGCATGCATGTTGTATAGTGCATTAGGATCAGGGTGGTATATTGATAGTGGCGCTTTCTTTCACATGACGGGAGATGCAAATCTTTTCAGGTACTTGGTGGAGAAAGGTCTCCAGATGCATGTTGAGTTGGGCGACGGTGGACGATACAATGCGACTGGCATTGGTACCATAACCTTTCAGAGGGAGTCAGGTAAACTCATTCTTTTACAATATGTATTGCATGTACCAGGTCTAACAAAGAATTTGATCTCAGTCGCAATGTTAGAGGATAAAGGGTATGAAGTTGTCTTTAGAGAAGGAAAAGTTTTCCTTCGGCACAAGGCAACGGGACAAGTCAAGAAGGTTGGGATTCAAGCAAAGAATCTCTACAGACTTGAAGTAGATGGGATGTCTACGGAGCTTCCTACTATTGGGAAGCGGAAGGAAGACATGCAACTGAAGCTTGAGAGGGAGCAAGTGTTGCATGCAGGCGAGAAAGACATGCAATTGAAGCTTGAGAGGGAGCGGGGTTTGCATGCAAGTGATAGTGAACCTCGGGATGTGGAGCAGCCACAAGAGGATCATGGAGTGGGAGAAACCACTCATGCAGAGAAATTTCGTGCCAGACGGGCAGAGGGAGTGCATGCAGCTATACCACCAGGTGTAAGGTGGGGCGACATGCATGATTGATCCCATGAGGAGATTTCTGGGCAGATTCATGAGATGGTGTGGATCTCATGGATTTAACCTGGCTACGAGGTTCCCACAACGCAGCAGTAGCAAGATCAGTTGGAGTGATGCAGGCAGATCAAAGTGACAGTGTCGGATACTGGAGCGCGGATCAGAGTTGACAGCAAGTGCAAGAGTGCATGGGTGCAAGAGTTCAACAACGCAGTGGTTTCTGATGACATGTGCAGTTGGCCAAGCAGAAGTCGAAGACTTTGATGATAGATGCTAGATGCATCAAGATTGATTGAGTTGTTTGGAGCCTATTCAGTTTCAGAGGAGTTGCAGAGCAGATGCATGAAGTTGCATGGCGCTTGTGAAGGTTGCAGGGTGAATGCATGGAGTTGCATGTCGCATGCAAAGACAGTCCTTTCTTGTTGAGAGGGAGTGTTGAAAATGGCAACAAGAAACAGTGAAGGAGGCCTCCTGAAACATCTTTCCTGATCCTAGTTGGAAAGTGATCGCCTAAACTAGGTGGGGACCACACATGTGATTTTTGTCGCAAAGTCTATTTTTAGACTATGTCTATTTTTAGACATATGGATCATGGACCGGGAGCTGCAGTATGCTATTCTTGGAGGATTGGTCATGTTGGTAAAAATATATGGACCTCTATTTTTAACATTTAGGTCGAAGTCTATTTTTAGACTGGCGGGCTAAAAATAGAACAGTCAAATATTATTTACCCTTAATAATATTTGGACTCTAAACTTCAGTTTACTCTCTTGGAGCACTTCAGTTTGACCCCGGAGGTGGGGCATGCAGCTTCCAGAAGGATTTACACTTATCCTATGGTTTAGTTGAGCTAATGCATGGTTGACTTCAGTTAGAGCTCAAGTGGCGGAGTTCGGTGGAGTTGATGCGACAGTTAATGGAGATGGTGTTCTGGTTAACTAGTTGAACTAGTTGTATTTAGTTTAACTGGCTAATACAATAGAGATGAGTTGTGTGAATTAAATATTATTTAATTCACTAATTATTAACTCATTATTCAACTAAAGAACACATCAGTTTAACTCAGTGCATGGACAGTTCAGTGGCGACAAGTGAAAGAGGTAGATGAAAGGGTTGAGTTAGCTATCAGTTGCGACACTAGTTGTGCATGAGATTTGCACCACACTTGGAGGAAATTACCGATGAAAATTACGCAGTTGGAGCCAGTGAGATTCGAACTTGGATCTCTATTTAGATCAGCCTTGATTGCGCAATAGAGGCAGGGAAATTAGTGGGTGTGTTTTGAACCTGTGACTTGTTCAAAACCAAGCTAGTTTTTTTTGTAGCTTTGGGAGATAGTACTGAGTACTTGTGAGGAGTTTGTACTATGTATTTGCTGCATGTTCTCTCCATTTAATATATAGAATATCTGAGGGGTTTTCAACTATAAGCTTTCCCCATACATACTGTGTTAATGTGTGTGATGATTTGATGTGCTATCGCTTCTATTCTTTCCGTATGTGACAATTAATTGTAGAAGAGATTATGTGTTATGCATGCAATTCGAAATTGATGTGTGATCAGGTTAATCTCCATTGAATAAGTGATTTAGTCAGCAAATTTCCACATCACCATCATCAATTTCAAGGTCACCATATCCATCATCATTACTTAAGAAGTCTAGGGTTAGGTAACTTCATTTCATATAGGTCATTGTCTAGGTTCATCTCTCACTTTGAAAAAAACACCAAATTTTCACTAGAAAAAAGGCAACAACCATCCATTCCATTCATAAAACCCTAATGAAGGAGAATCTTGTTTTTAAGATGAAACAAAAGCCGCCTCTCATGTTTCATATGGATCAAAGCTCCAAAAAGTTAAAAGCATCTCATTTCTGTCTCACTGTCTCATTAAAGAACCAACAAATTCATCATTGACTATCAAAGAGCTTCAAAAGAGGTCAATTTTGACCTACTGTCCCAGTCAAAGACAAAGGATCCATTCTCAGTTTCTCCACCTTGTCCTAAGGATGAACCACATTAGTTGGTTCGAAACGTCAACCTAATCCTAATGATGTGATTAATCCGAAAGACATTTCTATCTATCTAAGACATCTCATCTTGATTGAAAGGTCATATCCCATGTGAAAGTTCAGAGGTGTGAAAGATTCCAATGGTTTAAAAAGAAGTCTCACTATCTTATTTGAAAGGAGAAGTTTGTCTTCATGTCTCATTTCAAATGTCATAAGAACACTTCAAGTGTCAAAGAATGCAAAGGAGGTTAATATGCCTTCTTCTCTCATTTGAAGGGGAAACAAGTCATTGTCAAGTGCCAAAAGTAAAAAGTGGTAAAGGTCATCTCACAAGTTTATAAAAGGGAAGCAACCATCATTTTATTCATATTCACAATTGCAAGTGAATGAGAGAGCAACACTTCTCTTCATTTTCCCTCCATACTCCCTAAAATCCAAAGTCCAACATTAAAATCCCATTTAAAACACTTGCAATCCCGAAAAAACCACTTGTGTTATGATTTTGGCTCAGTTGTTATGCTTCTGGGTGAAGCTGTTGCGCTCAGTGCCTCTTTGTTATGCTTTTGTGACTTAGTGTTACACTTTTACCACTTTTGTTACGCTTCTGGAAAAGAAACATTTTGTGGTTTTTTGGCTTCGGAAACCCTCCAAAACATTCAAGCGTGTGATCCATTTTTTTGGTGTGGCCTCTATACAAGGTAAGCCTCCTCTCACGCCGGTGTTTGGTTTAATGATTGAGGATTTAAAATCATTTCATGCTCATTTTATGATTGTCCCCGTGCTTTCACTTTCCTTACATAAAAAAATTATCTTCACAACCCCTAACCTACCATATTTGACCTAAACCCTAACTCCACCATATAAACCATAAACCATACATCCTACGCTTCAACAACACATTCCTATCACCTACACTACCATCCATAACATGTTTTATACAATCAAACCCTCATTCTAGCTTTTCAACACAATGAAAATAGTCAAAATAAGGGTTGATTGTGTTTTAGGGTTTTGACTACCCTAAACCCATCCATTTTCCCTCATTCCACTTGCATTGTGGAGATAAGGTGCCATACTCCTCACTCAAATTTTCTTAGAATTTTTACTTAGCTTCATAACGCTTGTTTCACCTACTTAACTTTTAAAAAAAATTCACAAGTTTTCCCACAGTCAAAATTGGGAAATTTCTGTGTTTTTAGGTTTTGACGATCCTAAAATTACTCATTTCTATTCATTTCACTTTCATTGTGGAGTTGAGACACTACCCTATCCACTGAATTTTTATCAGAATTTTTACTTAACCCCATGACCCCCTTTTCATCTTACTAACTTACCCTACTATTGTACAAGCTATTCTCAAAGTCAAAATTGGGAATTTCCTGTGTTTTAGGAATTTTGACACCTTCATCACAATAATTATCCCTCATTCCACCTACAAATTGAAGCTAACACACAAAACAACCTAGTCAACTTTTTCTAGAATTTTTCTCAGCTTCAAGGCCCTTCATGTCATCCACCAAATTCACACCTTCCCACACTTTGTTTTCCAAATTTCCATTCATTCACTCATTTCATTAACACCTTAGGGTTTTCATCATTCCAGTGACAAAAACCATGGAAAGTGACAAGAACATCTACAATGGAGGTCACCATTCAAGGTTTGAGCCAACTCAGACCCATGGCATCATTTTTAGAGCTTTGTGGTCATTTTTCAGGGTTTACATTGCACATAGGGACAGTTTGGCTTCAAAATAAGTTTCTGAAGTAATGGAGATGAATTTTACAAAATTTAAAGAGATTTTTGTCAACAATAGGCCAAAGAACAAAACAATATCCTTCATTTTATGCACAGGTGTTATGGTTTGAGAGAAATTTGAACAATACACTTGCTCCATGTCATTTTCTGCAATTCTGGACAAGTAGTCTTCAAATCAACTTTTCAGGGGTTTAGAACAAGGGTTTTCAGTGCTTAATGACTCCATTTTGTAGAATACATCCTAATATTTCCAACCATACCACTTGCAGCCCCAAAATCCTCTAGGAAGACCTCCAAAATTCCTATCAAAGGGATTTGTTACGCTTCTGTAACACTTAGTTAATATTTTGGAGTAACCTTGGGAGAATGGATTTTTGAAGGTCTTCCCATGGTCTATTTTGAAAAATTCAAGATGTTCGAGAAACTAGACACACCTGGCTAGTTTATAGTTCTTTCAGAAGTGGATTTGGACTCTTAAAAGTTCCTCAAAAGTTCCTCCAAAGTTCTGTTATGCTTCTGCAAATTTTTTTTTTTTAAATCTTCAATCAGAATTGTCACAAATCAACATTGGATTCCTCATGACACTTGTCAAGCTCAGAAATGGTCACAAATTCGAGGCAATGATTTCCTATGAATTTTCATTAGATTTATTAGGTTGTTTTTGGCTTCCTATCATGAAGGAATTTTTAATTAATGTAAGGGACAAACACTCCTATTTTATAGCTAAAATTCCAGGAATGGTTTCTATCCTCCCTAGAAACTAGGAAATGACTCATATTTTTCATTTATGATCTATTTTGGATGGGATTTCAACCTGATGAGGTGTCATATTCTATGTTTTATATAAGTATACTCTCTTTTATCTTTTGTTGGGTTGGATAGTTGTTATTTACAGTAGAGCTATTGTATAAGCTTTTGCTAATGAAATCAACAAGAGTGTTGCAGACATAGTGTTGAGACTCCTGTGGTATGCCTTTGAAAAAAAAAATTTCTCTATAAAATCATGATTTTGAATGTTATTTTACTCATATTTCACATATATTCTTCTTTATGCTAAGTCTTGTCAGTTTATTGACAGAAAACATGCTTTCCATGCTTTGTTTTTCATAATATTTTCATGAAATTGTCTTGCTCTTATGATGAATGAATTTAGTTTAATGCTCATTCTGATTCCCTCTCATTTCACTCTATACACAATGAAAAATTAATCATTCTTATTAGCTTACCTACCTGGCCTCACCCTTACCTCTGCAACTAAACCTTTGAAATCAGATCAATACCCTAGACCTAGTCTCCTAACTGTCATTCCTATCCAGCAAAACTCCAAACAAACAAAAACCTTAATATAGTGAGCTTCATAACCAGCCTAAAAAACAATATCTAGTTATCCCTTTAACTGCAAAGTGACAAAGAGATAGCCCTCTCTGGTCCGGGTAGGGATAGCTATCCAACCTAAAGTTTTTTCTGTGGTTACCTCTCTCCAATCCTACTGTCAGCCTTGAGAAGTTGGGGAGAGTGATAACATTCTTGGCGCTGTTATTGGGGAGTGAAGGTTAAATATTTCTCGAGAAAGAATGAAAAATATTAGCTTTGATTTCTGATGGTGAACAGTGGTCACGCACAAGAAAGGTTTTTCATCTTTCACTTGGTGACTCCAGTGTCGAAGAATCCAAGGTTCAGAGTTTTCATGGCGACTCCATTGTGCAAAACCGGTAGCTTGAAAAATTTCTTGGTGACTTCACTTTTTTTTAAGATGGGTTCAACTTCAAGAAGTAATGCCAGGTATGATCCTATGGATCGGTCTCATATCCATGGCTTTCAAAATCCTATTCCTTGTGTTGATTGGTTATCTTATATTCCTATGTTCAAAGATGAAAATAAAGATGATGTTTCCTTGCACTTGATCAAGTTTCATATGCATGTACGTAGACTTAAATTTAAGTTTCTTGAGGATTTATTAATGAAGATATTTATGGCTACTCTAGAAGAAATGGAAAGAACATGGTATGAATGGTTAAGACCAGCTAGATTATGTTCCTTAAAGGATTTTCATACATTATTTTTTGAGAATTATAAAGAGTATTACGCATCTTTGTTGTTAGTACAGAATTGTTGTGATCATTTTGATGGTTTCATTCAATATCTTGAAAGTATTGACGAGGATTTAGAATTTATGGATTATGAGATCATAGAGGCCCTTCATGAATATTATTCTCAATGGAAAATAACAGAATTTAGTTGCCTTGATACAAAGGATCATTCACAGAACACATCAACTCCTTCTTTTCTTGAACATGAAACAGATATGCATCCTAACAGTCAAGTTATATCCCATGAACTTAACAAATTTTTGTAGCCTTGTCCATATTTTCATTATCATGAGTATGAGAACTCTTTTAATCAAGAAAATGAAATAGAGAGTTCATTGGTTTATTCATCTTCTGGGTCAATTATCAAGTATAGACGGACTACAAATCCTTTTGAAAACTCTTAATTTCAACAACATGAGAATGCAGCCCAAGATGATGGGATTAAATGGTTGCGTGACATAGAATTGTATATTTTTGTACCTGTTATTGAAGAGTATATTAAATTTAATCTTTTGCAAATATCTAATGAATCTTCTACATTAGAAACCCTAATTCAAATTCACATGAAGAATTACTCCTGAATCCATTCTCTGAAAGAGAGATACATATACTTTCAGATTTTGAAGATGTTACGGTTCAAATTGACCATCATAAGTTGCAGGAAAGTATTGAAAAATAAGAGGATGATTTAGAGCCTTTTTCAGATGATGATCTTCCTCCATGTTCAGAAATTGAAGAGTCTGTTAAAGAAGAGGTGTTTTCCCTGGATCATATGGATGTGCACATTTTTCTTTCATTAATATGGCTACTTCAAACGCAGATTTTCAAGAACAAACTTCCCTTTCTCCTGATATTATTGAAGAAATTACTGAAATTTTGTTACAACCAGTAATGAAGGTCGATGTTGCAGCATTCATTGATGAAGGTGATCAGTTTCAGCACATAGAAAAACCAATAGTTTTGAAGGAGGTTTGTTTTCCTATTTTAAGTCATCTAGAAAAGCTTATGTTGCATGTTCTTTATGATCCTTTGGTCAGTTTGTTGTAGCCATCTAAAAAGATGAATCCTCTTGTATTTATCGATTATAAGCACATGTTCAATGGAAACTTTGAGTTGCCTATATTTTTTTCCTTTTTCCTGCTCGAGGAAAGTGTGAGAAGGATTCAAATAAGTAGCCATTTGTTGGATTGGTTACATTGGAAGGATCATATCGCATGATTATATATACATATTCAGTAGGTGGGCGGTTATCATCATGATTTGAAGGTCGAGGTGAAGGCACTAAAATTTTGATGGTTTTCTGCCATAAAAAAATTTCATTCAGTTGTTAATTCAAAGTCAAGTCATTTTTTTCTAGTCAAAGTCATTTCCAAAATTAGTTCATCATTTCTAGTTTTTCAAAATTTTTCAAAGTCCAGTTTGAATCCATTGCCCAATGGTAAGGCTACCTGATATATGGTGTTCTTGACACCTCCTGAAGGAGCTTCCATCCCTAGCTCGAGCCAATGTTAGCTCAAGTATGTCAGTGATCAAATGAATCTTTTATTTTTTTTCGATAAAGTCATTGATCAATTTTTTCTTTCTTTTTTGAACCAATTCTCAGAAAATAATTTTGGACATTGAAGAGGTCTAAATAAAGTATTTTTCTCCTTCATTTCATTCATCGCCACCATTTTCAAGGTCATCACCATCATCAGTTTCAAGGTCACCATCTCCATCATCATCACTAAAGAGGTCTAGGGTTAGGTTAGTTCATTTCATATAGGTCACTATCTAGTTTCATCTCTACCTTTGAAAAATTTCCAAATTTTCACTAAAAACAAGGCAAAAACCCTCCATTCCATTTATAAAACCCTAATGAAGGATCTAGCTTTTTTTGAAGATGAAATAAAATCCAGCTCTCATATTTCATATGCCGCAAAGTTCCAAAAAGTTGAAAGAATCTCATTTATGTCTCACTGTCTCATTAAAGGACCAACAAAGTCATCATTGACTGTCAAAGAGCTTCAAAAGAGGTCAATTTTGACCTACTGTCACAGTCAAATACAAAGGATTCATTCTCAGTTTTTTTTAAAGACATCTCATCTTGTTTGAAAGGTCATATCCCATGTGAAAGTTCAGAGGTGTGAAAGATTCCAAAGGTTTAAAAACCAGTCTCACTGTCTTATTTGAAATGAGAATTTTGTCTTCATATCTCACTTCAAATTTCATAAAAACACTTCAAGTGTCAAATAATGGAAAGGAGGTCAATCTGCCTTCTTATCTCATTTGAAGGGGCAACAAGTCATTGTCAAGTGTCAAAAGGAAAAAGTGATAAAGGTCATCTCAAAATTTTATAAAAGGGAAGCAACCTTATTTTTATTTATATTTACCCTTTCATGTGTGTGAGAGAGAAACTCTTCTCTTCATTTTCCCTCCATACTCCCTAAAATCCAAATTTCAACATTCAAATCCCATTTAAAACACTTGACATCCACCAAAAACCACTTGTGTTACGCTTTTGGCTCAGTTTTTATGCTTCTGGGTGAATATGTTATGATTATGTGCCTCTTTGTTATGCTTTTGTGCCTTAGTGTTACACTTTTACCACTGTTGTTACGCTTCTGGAAAAGAAGAAATTTGTGGTTTTTGGCTTCGAAAACCCTCCAAAACATTCAAGCTTGTGCTCCCTTTCTTTGGTGTGGCCTCTATACAAGGTAATCCTCCTCTCATGCGGGTGTTTGGTTTAATGATTGAGGATTTAAAATAATTTCATGCTCATTTTATTATTGTCTCCATGATTTTCACTCTCCTTACATAAAAAAATTATTTTAACAAACACGAACCTACCATATTTTACCTAAACCCTAACTCCACCATATGAACCCTAAACCATTCATCATATGCTTCACCAACACATTCCTATCACCGACACTACCATCCATAACATGTTGTATACAATCAAACCCTCATTATAGCTTTTCAACACATTGAAAACAATCAAAATAAGGGTTGGTTGTGTTTTAGGGTTTTGACTACCCTACACCCATCCATTTTCCCTGGCATTCCACTTGCATTTTCAATCTAAGGTTCCATACTCCCACTAGTAAAAAATGACTAATTAGTTACTAAAAAAATGACTGAAATTTGCATATAAATGACTAGTTTTCGGTCGGTGACCAATAGTAGCTAATTTACAGTATCTTATAATGCGACTAACTTTTAATCATTTTTAGCTTAGTCATTAATTGGTTGTCTCAATTTTGTTTTCTAGTGGTATATTTAGTCATTAATTTAGTCATTAATTTAGTCATTTATTTAGTCATTAATTTTCATAATTAATGACCAGATATATGACTAAATATATTACTAAATTATCACTTGATAAAACCAATTCATGACTAAAGAAATATGGCCAAAATGTTGGTCGTGTTATAAGATACTGTAAATTAGCTACTAATAGTCATACATGTGCAAATTTTAGCCATTGTTTGAAACCAATTAATAACCAAAGAAATATGACTAAATTTTGGTCGTGTTATAAGATATTGTAAATTAGTTACTAATAGTCATATATATGCAAAATTTAGTCGTCATTTGTAAAAAAAAAAAAATAGCTACTAATATTCATACATATGCAAATTTTAGTCATCGTTTGAAACCAATTAATGACCAAATAAATATTACTAAATTTTGGTCGTGTTATAAGATACTGTAAATTAGCTACTAATAGTCGTATATATGCAAAATTTAGTCATCATTTGTAATGACAAATTTATCATTTGCAGTAGTCATTTATCTTTTTTTGGTAGTTTCATATTCATTATATAAATGACTACTTTAGTAATTTATATTCATTTTATTTATTTTCATTAACAATCATTATAAGCAACTAATTTAGTCATATATTCATTTTATTTGTGTTCATCATTAATCAACATAAACTACTAATTTATTAGTTTTAGATTGATTTTATGTGTTCATTATTGATTAACATAAATTAATTAGTATGATTTTGCAACTAAATTTAAAAAAAAAAAAAGTCATGCAATGTACATGTTCATCTAATATGAAGATAGAAAGTTACATATGTTAATTGCAATACTAAATAATATCAAGTGAAACTATAAATAATTTCAACCACAAATTATATTATATAAAATGTCAAGTATTACAATATGAGTTTCCAAATTAATATTTGTTGGAGTACAATTTACAAATTAAATATTGTCTCATCAGTACTTCGAAACATTATCATTGTGTTGCCAAGGCATTGCAGGTGAATTCACCAACTCTGAAGACTTACCCATCAGCCTTTATGTGTGTGTCTTATGTGGGATATTGGATCTATGAATACCACTAAACCGGTTTTATTCACTCTCTTTAATTCACATTTTGTCGCACCACTATTATTGATCTCCTCTTTCTTCAATTCATGCTTCTTACCATCAATACTGAGTTCATTTTCTCAAAAAGAAAGAATATACAATGTAGAGTATAATACATGAAAGACGATGAACATTGGAATATAAAATAAAGTAGACTATAAATTACTTATATGATACATACCTCAACATCAATGATATTGTCAATGTCAATTTTCCTCATAAAAGAAAGAAACTCGAACAAGTTTTCTTCAGTTGGGCAATATCAGCCACTATGTGGCCAGATGACCTCTATAAACAAAGCAAATAAAACGTCACCATATAAAATAACACCTTAGTAAACTTAATATTCAACCTTCAAGGAAATCTTAGGAACAATCATGCCAACTAAGTTACATGCTAAAAAGCTTAAGATGTATATTACTTATACAATGTGAGAGTGCAAACAAAACTCCTAGAAAATGTCAAAGTTAAGTCTAGAATAAATGAAATGAAGTAAAAAAGATACAATAATAGGATAGACTCGTATACTAGACTGTCTTAAATATATATATATATATATATATATATATATATATATATATATATATATATATATATATATATATATATATATATATATATATATATATATATATATATATCTTAAATAGGTTACCATGCCCTAGATTCTAGAACTAAATCTACTCTTTACTAAATTATGCCACATCATTTGCACAAGCTACAGATCAAGATGACATGTATATTGAAATAATGAAAAGGACGAAAAATCCCCTATTACATATATTTGTGGTTGTGGCTATTGTTACCTCGTAGTTATATGATACCACAATCTTATTATTCCATAGTTCATACAATTCAAGAATACAAGAAATTGACACTAAAGAATACAAGAAATTGTAAAATTGACTTCAATGTGGTCATCTATTTTAGAAGTGCATACAAATTCATGTCTACATCAATGTAACACTTAAATTTAAAATATAAGAGAAGATGATACTTCCTTCACAACTATCATATGCTTTTGAATTGAGAAATTTATTTACCTTAATGTTGCCCCATCACTTCCATTAGCTGATCTAATCATATAATTGGAGAAAAACAAATTCAAGCTCAGTCTGAGAATTTTAATTAGAGATAAAGAAAATAAACATTCCATACTTGATATCACCAAGGACAAGAAAAAATGAAGAGTTAAATGATTTTCTTCAAAGGGAGAACGTAATAGCAACTGAACACATAAAATAGCAGCACAAGTTCTCATGCATTTAATGTAGTAGGATTTTAATTATCTATTGGAATTCATGTCTTATACATCAATATATGGCAGAGAACTCGTATTGCTCAAGCATAGCATTTGGAAATATTTTCTATGATTTCTTAGTAAAGCTCATATCTAGTTCAATTACAATATTGCATAGACCAATAGATCAAGTCTAGAAGTTGGTGGGAATTTTCTACATGTAGTTGCATACAAAGGAACATTAACCATAGAACTTTCTTTTCAATCAAACATGGAAAATATATATGAGAGATTGTAATTTATCCTTGTTTACAAAATGACATCTCCACAAAACTTTCCTTGTGTCCTGCTTGCTTCCATCAACATCTTGAATCATATGTTGCTCCCCCTTGCAATTTCGGACCCTTGAGGCATGGTTTGTTTTCAAAACTGGAAAAAAATATCTATTATTAGATCGTCCTTTTAAGAACAAATGGAAAGCTTAAATTTTAGAAAGCCACACAAACATGATTAGTATAGAGTAAATATGTTGTAGACTCTCAATCTCCTTTCATTGTTCAGATAAATCTATATATGTTCAACAACAAGGAATTATAACAAGATAAATTGTATTGAAAAATAAAGTTACTTGTTAATTCCTACAGCTCGCATCCGCTCATCAACATGTCCCATATGACAACATGAAATGCAACTAAAAAATATGTAATGCACTTCTCCACTATTGAAGGAACATGAGCCTACTTGCTAAAGAAATCAAATAGGATTTTCATAATATAATATAATAAAGTAGTTGAGGCACAGTCTTTCCTATCAATATCATATAAATATTGTATGTATAGCACCGACCATGTTTAATGGTAGTTGAGAAGAGATTAAGAGAGGAAATTTTACCTCTTGATAGCTTGTACTCTTACCACTGAAAAAGGAGATGTCTTTCCATTATGTTTTCTTTATATTGTTTAAATAACGATGGCATAATCCATAAAGAACATCCATGGCACAATGAGATGATTGCAAAGCTGCTTCTCTGACTAAATAATGGCACACTGCTAGAGCTGCTAAAAAACCTCAAGGTTAAATCAAGAAAGGCCTAACATAATATGGTGAAGTTATGAAAAGCACAATTGTATACACAATATTTTAAAATTGAATACCAGATTCAGAATCACAACTAAGTACTTGATACCAGATCCTATACAAACCAAAATTACAAATTTTATGTGTAACTAGACATAGAGTGAACAATTAAGCTATATTATTTCAAACAAAAAACCTATGAAAAAAGGATAAGAGCTTGCAAAATAAAAGTTGGAAAAAACAAATTTCAATCTAAGGTTACCATTTAGCTAATAAACCTAACATGAATTCCTTTCTTACGCAAAAATCTGTCAATTCCATATATGCCATCATATTTAGCACCACACTTTCTAGTGCATAAGATGAATGCTTCTCCTTATGAGACCTTAAATTGACTTACATAGATCCAAATTAAACTTATGTTAGCCACATAATGAATGAACTGTAGCCTGAGGCTAGCTAATAAGTTAAAGCACACATGTAGATATCATGCTTTATCACAGTTTCAAGCTAAGAAAATTAAAAACATACTTGAAAACATAGAATGGATGACACATCTTACAACTATCTCGCACTGCCTCATTAGATTTATCGAACTTTTGATAAAAAAATTTCTCCTTATTTTTTCTCTTTTTCACACTAAGATCTCTTCTACCACAATTGAGAACATGACGAAGTCATAAATTTTTATCAGAGAAAGTATTAAACCAAAAAGTGGAAGCAATTTAGTATCATTGGCATTTTTGTTAATAAAAATTCAATAAAAAGAATGAAAATAATTTATATGTCACAAAAGCATGCAGATTGTGCTTTCACCATAAATTAATAACGCTTCCTAGATGCATATTTTTAAGCAAAAGAAGAATTTTCATACCTTACAGTATTAGGAAACCATTCACAATGGTCCTCATCTTCCTCATACCCACCAGGAAATGTTACAGACTGAGTACCATAGTCAGAGTGCCCAGAAATACTAGCAACATGAGGAAGATGAGCACCACACCACCTGCATTCCATTATGTCTCCTAAGGCTATTCTTAGAATACCATGTAAAGATACTAAACAACCAAAAAATTTAAAAATCTCCTAAATTTCCAAAGCAGTTGAATCTTGCACAATCGTATCAGATGCACCACTAAAAACTCTAGTAATATGTTCATGTATTAATTCAAAAATAAGGCCATTATCAGAATACTCTATCTTAAAATGATGGCAAATACTCACCTAAAATTTGACAGGATCAACTGCTCCAAGACCCCCAAGGCACTCTTCACATATCAATTTAAGTCTTTGGCCTCTGGTGTCCTTAACTCCTTTGCACAACCCCCACCTGATTCTTGAAGAATTTGATTCACATTATCCAGACTGGAAATTTTGGGAAGCATGGGAAACTCAAATAGTTTCTCCCCTATCAATTTCATGTTCTTCACTATCAGTTGTTCTAATATTTCCACCAGTATATCCAAATGTATAATATGTTGATTTTGATATCTCTCAAGACATGGCATAAGTGTAGCCACTACCTGAGGAGAGACTTGAAGGAGATACTTGAGCAACCTTTGAATGAATAAATTCCACACATGCATACCTTCATATTGAAGACTCTCTTTCTCTACAACATTCATAAGTAAAACCATAATTTTTGGTAAAAATGCACTGAGATGAGGACCAATCATTCCAATCAACTTTTCCAAACATCTCAATGCTTGATTTTGTAATGACTAGTCATCAATGCAGAACATTTTATTATCAATACACAATTAAAAAGTCCAGCAAAGTAATTCCTTAAAAATCCTAGAAGAGTATCTGATCCAGTGACAAGATGAGCCACCTATTAAATCATATATGGAACCTTTGATAGCCTTTCATCAGTATTTTCACGATGTGCATCCCTAAGGAAATGTACAAACTCCTCAAGCAAAAATGGAAACACTCTAGTAATAGATCATGTCCAGGCTTCATAGAATTGCATTACAGTAACCAGTTCCTTTCAATCTGAGTGAGGAAACACAAACGATAGAGCCTTGTGACACCATTCCAATAGAAAAACTGGAAAAATTGTATTTTACTATGAGCAAAACTGAAAAATTTGTATTTAACTATGTTTCCAATTCATGCAAAGTAGCTAATTCATGGAAATTATGTTGTTGTAAAGCTACAGGATTTAGAAAAACTACAGGGATCATCTCCCGAACAAGATCTACACTTGGTATACCCAAAATCACCTCTGCAAAATCACTTCTCATAACTAGGCATGTGACAAACCTTTCTTTCAAGTATTCAAACGACTCATCTCTAATTCCACCAAACTTGAAAAGGATTGATATGATTCCTCCCTTCTTTTTAAAACTAGTAGATTTATGTATTAACCTACCAGTTGTTTCTCTTACCCAATCATTTGAATTGTCAAGTTGATCAATTAATAAAGAAAATGAGAAAAAAAAACAAATATCCATGGACATAAGCCATTTTCATAATTTTTGCTACCGTTTTCAACAAAGTCTCAAATACATCTGTATCCTCAGTGGCTTTCCAAGCATGCTTCAATATTCCAAGCATATTTTCTTCTTTTGTTTTGTTGTATGCATCATCATCTTCAAACAAGATATCCATTACATTATTCTCAATGAAGTAATGGATTTTCAAAAAAAAATATCTCCTCACAACCTTCTTCTCATAAAGTGGAAGTATATCCAGGAATTTTAGCCACAAAGGTTTTGTTCCTAGAAGACCACTTTTGATTGCATGGCATAGCAGATGAGAAATGCTTCCCACAATAGTGACATGAACTTTCTCTAATGATTCACTAAAAATAAGTCAAGAAAAGAGAGACTCACAAATACTGAAAGAAAACTCTAACAGTTGTATTATTAAGCATGTCTTTCCTTTATATCTGATATAAAGTTACATCAAAGTCACTTTTCCTTGAGTTAGATGAAATTTTTTTATCACACTAAGCGCAAAAGAATCCTGATATAAGAACATCTACATTTCCCAAATTCACTTTCAAACCAACATTTTTGTGGATTTGACACAAAAATTTGGTTACACAATCGACTTCTAAAGGAGTATCATATAAGCATGCAATGTATCCAATATCATGAGCCATAATTTCACAAACTTTATCATATTTTACTTTAACAAAGACCTCCAATATTCTACACATGGTTGTAATAACATCATAGCTAAAATTGAATGCAAGAATTGGCATAGATGCAACATCTTCAGCTTGGAAATCAATAATATGATCTTCGAATGCTAAGTCCAAAAACTCAAAGATGTTTTCACTCATTGCTTTGATCCCTATCTTAGGCAACATACTAATAATTCTGCACTTTTTCTACTTTATTATATCATATTGGATGTCAATATCATAAAACAACCATGGAAGTTTTAAAATTGACAAAAGTGTTTTTGTGTTCACAAATATTTCTCTACTGCTTGTATTTTGAAATGTCTGAGAAAACAAACTTATCATTACTCTTTAGTTGTGCATTAAACAATGCATCCAGGGCATATGGCATATAAAGTATGAAGGAAATAACCCATGGTCAAATCATAAATAGTGGTGGATTTAATGTACAAGATTCTTGATAGGAATTATTTTTGCGTCCAGTGATGATTATGCTAAATGTATAATGTCGAAAAATGCATTTGTAATGTGTTGTCTCATTAAGTAAGTAAAATACAAGATGCAGACATGAACAATGAGATATTAAGGCCTTTTACTTAAAGCCTTGTTTCGACGAGGCATCTATTTAGAAATTTCAACATCAAAGAGGAAAATGGTTGCTAGTGTGCCTCTCTTGTAACATCAATTAGAATACCCACACTGTCTGGTGACTTGGAGAAATTAGGAAGGTTGCAGAAAGGTGTTGGAGAGCTGAAGATATAAAATTTAGTAAAGGACATGTCAAAGCATGTTATAGAAAAAGTAGTAGAAATTGTGAAGCTAGATTCAGTTGCGTAAAATGATGCCACAGATAATAGGTATGCCACATGATAATTACATCAAGTCCATTTTCCAGAATAGGAATTCATGACCAACCTAGCTGCTAAGGAAACATGTCTGGTTGCCCAGGTGTAAAATGAATCTCTCTCAAAATTGAGAAGTGTGACTCCTTCACCCAGAACATAGAATGGACTAGATAAGTAAGTTTTTACACACTTTGAAAGGAGAGTTTTGGAAAAAAAATGGAAATTTTATATAGAAAAAACTAACTCTCAAGCATGGAAGGAGAAGAATAGTGCACATCTTCTAGAGCCTAATGAGTTCTAACAAAAAGAACTAAATAAAACTTCATGAAAAAATTCAAAGTAAAAAAAATAAAAGAAAGACAAAGTTCATGTAAGCTATCAAATCCAAAACAAAAGGAAGAAGCCCCATAATACTTTGACTTCATTGGATGTGGAAATTAAAATATTGTAGGGGGGTTGTTTCTAGGTCAACACATCACTTCTTAAAAATGAACAAATTTATACAACTTGTGGAAAATATTTGAGGACAGTTTGATGTGTTTTAACACACTTGAAGAAGCCAAGCCACTAGTGAATATCTGATAATTTCCAACAAAATATACTCAACAGTTAGAAAAAATAAGGTAACATGAAATATTATATAGTAGCAGTCGCACATGCCTTTTGAGTGTTGAGTGATCATTTTTTTTCCTATGGGAAGAATATATGACTTTATCTCAGACCTATTTCATTTTTCAAGTCTCACTTGCATCTCTAGTGATAATTCAAACACCTTTTCCAGTTCTGTTCATCAAGGTGTTGGAAATATGATGCAATATGTTGTCCTTCATGGAAACCTACTTGATGAAGTTGTCCTTGATGGAAAGCTACTTGATGAGTTTCCTTTTGATAAACAACCTATTTGTTAAAGATGTAAAAATAATGTTTCTACAGGTCAATTCATATGTGACAGAGAAAGGAATTCCAGTATGTACCAGAGAAATGAAACTAGAAATATTACTCAATGTATACATAGGTTTGATGAAGGAAACCCGCATATGAAGGCAATGTATACACTACTTGGTATACAAGCAACCCGCGTATACATCCAGAATTAGTACATACGTAGTTTTTATGAAGAGAAGTCACGTATACACGTGAGTACGAAGAAGCAAAGTCAGGTATGCCTATTGTGCTCTAAATTTAGGATACCAAGGGGCACTACCATGGTATTATCCCACAGTATTGAGCATTGTGTCGTCTATTTGATTTCGTCCAAGAATACCATCGACACTTGTGTGGTTTTGGCTCATGGTATTGGTAAAGGCTAAAACTATATAAGGAGGAGAAGATCATATTGCATGGTGTGCATGTGCAAGGGTTGTTACTGAATACTTCTCTATGAATTATATCTGCATTGGATGAACTATGTTTTATTAGTCGATCTGAATCTATGATGCACCCTTGGATACAATGATGAATCAAAATATCTATACTTGAAATGAATATGTTCTTGATCTATTTAAGATATGATTAGATCTATGACATGGCACATGTTTTCTGAAGTGAAGTGAAGAAATTTGGGTAAGTCAATAGATCTTAAACATTCCACAAAAATTAATATTTACAGATCTATACGCTAGTCCGTCTTCATAAAAGCGCGTATATATGCGGCTTCATCTTAGAAAAAGCACGTATGAAAGTCAGGGTTTTCTGAAGCTTACTACAGAGGTTATCTATTTATTGCTGCTACATTTCTATTGTCTGTCAATGAAGTCTTCATGTAGATCTGGGTTTCTTGAATACTGTATATGCTGCTACGTTGAATAAGTACAAATATGATCAATGAGTGAGTAAATATGTTTAACGATGACTGGATGATTAATGGTTCTACAATACTGGAAAGATATCTGACTGAAAACCTCAAATCTGCATCTGAGATTGATCACATTCTGTAAAAATAGCTTTCTCAGATCTATACGCAGGTTGCTGTGCAGGAAAGCACGTATATACGCGAGATCAATGAAGTGAAGTAGCGTATACATTTTAAGATAATGAATGATCAGGGTTGATATTGGTTCCACATGTTGAATATGAAATCTTGGTTTATTGATATGTTCTGGTTACTGTGATCTCACTGTTTTGATTAAATTTTAGGTTAAGTTTATTGGTGTTGATCTTTATGAAGTGTTGTGGTGAAGCTGTGGGATCCAGTGTGAAAATTGATGAAACGTGGTTTGCATTGGTTCTGAGGGCTGAAGCCTTCAGTATGGAAATAGAAGCTTCTTGCCAGTAGAAGTTGATGTTTTGATCAGGGGGTTGAAGCTCCCTTCCAGTGGTGGCTGGTAAATGAGATCAAGGGGTTGGACCTCCCTTCCAGTAGCAGCCGGTGAACGAGAGAAGGTTGCAGCCTTCCACAGGTAGATGCCTGCGTACTGATATGAGTATGCATTAGTAAAATATTGTAAGCAGTTTTCCATATAATAAATATTGAAGACAGAGACGATAGCAGTGGTGGTTTTCTCCCAAATTGGGTTTCCACCTTAAATCTTGGTGTTCATGTGTGATGCCCTTGTGTGATGATTTATTCTACTATTACTACACATATTTGCTACTTAAATATCTGATGCATAACAAATAAGTTGAGTTAAATATTGTTTCTGAAAATTTATCTAACAATAAATCTATCTCAGTATACCCAAGTTTCTATTGTTATATCCGTGTGTATATGCTAGTTGGGCTCATTAAAGTCGCGTATAGAATTTAGTAAAGAAAAATTAAAAGTTTTCAGTGAGCTATAAATACTGATTCACCCCCCTCCCCCTTTCAATATTTTTCCCAACAATTGGTATAAGAGCAGGTCCTTCTGAAGAAGCTTAATTGCTAGAAGGAATATCAACAAAGATGAGCAATCAAGATGGGATAGCATATATCAGGCCTCCTCTCTTCAATGGAAACAATTTAATCTTTTGGAAAACAAGGACAATATCCTATCTTCAGTCTCTTGGAGAAGATGTATGGGCTATAGTTGAAAGAGGTCATCAATATCCAGCTTCAGTTCCAACAAATCCAGTAGCAAGAAAGAACTATGAAACCAATGCAAAGGCGGTCAATGCATTATTGGGAATTTTGAATGAATCTGAATTTTTCAAAGTCATGCAGTTGAATACAGCAAAGGATATATGGGACAAAATCATTCTGAGCTATGAAGGTGATGCCAAGGTAAAAAGTGTTAAACTCCAAACTCTTAGAATTCAATATGAAAAACTCAAAATGCATAATGAGGAAAGCATTGCTAGTTTCTTTTTACGTCTTAGAAGATATTGTAAATCGTATGAGAAATCTGGGTGAAACCATAACTGACACTACTTTAGTAGAAAGGGTTTTAGATCTCTAACTCCCAAATTCAAGCCAAAAGTGTCTTCTATTGAAGAGAAGTGAGATCTACAAACTCTTACTATTGTTCAACTTCATGGGATTCTGACTGCATGTGAAATGAGGAAAGGAGGTCCATCTGAAGTCAAAGAATATGTCTTTAGAGCTGCTGCAAAAGGCAAGGAAGTAGAAGAACAAGAAGGATCAGGGTATGTTTCAGAAAAAGATGAGATAAGTTTTGTAAAGAAGCTACAAATTGACACTGGAAGGTTGAGAGGTAAGCTTCCTTTTAAATGTTTTGCTTGTGGAAGAGTTGGTCATTATGCTACTAAATTTCCCCATAAAGATAATCATGAAAAGGGAAAGGAAGTGGCAAAAGGAAATAAGAAACGGTTTATCAATAGAAAAATCTATTAAACGCTTGAAGATAGTGATGGTCTATCAAATAGTGAAGAAGGAGAATCTGATCAAGATATTAGACTACTCATGGTTTTTGAAAAATACTCTAGTGAGGCTAAAGATACTTTTATGGATGCATTAGAAGAAAATTATTTTCTTGAAGAAATAAATCATCTCAAAATAAGTTTGGAAGAAAACAAAATTTCCATAGATTCTCTAAAGAATCATCTTATAGAAAAGGAGAAGCACAATGAGAAATTAGAATGTGAAATAGTAAGTCTAAGAAAGGAAATTGAGAAAGTGAACACTTCAAATCTTAGATTTGCTATAGGATCTGAAACCTTAGATGAAATTATCAAGGTACAATGGTCTCCTCTTGTAAATACAGGCCTTTGATATATCGGAGAATCCTCTTAGTCTTCAGCACCAAGCTATCTAAATGCAGCTAAAGACAGCCAGCAACATTTTGTTGCTCAGTAAAAGAACAAAGACACCACAGAGGTAAAGCATGACCACTTCAATTCAAGGAAGAACAATAACAGAAATATCAATCAACAGGTAAACATAAATAGAAGGTTTCATGATCGCAAAAATTTCTTCTTTAATGGACAATTTTTCTCATGTGATAATTTTGGTCATAAAGCTACTCAATGTGTTGCATACAAAACCATCATGACCAGAGAAGAAATAAAGCAAAGAAATGAGACTAGAATAAAGAAGAATACTTATAACAACTTTTCTCCTCTTCAAAATGAAATTGAATGTTCTTATTGCAATAACTTTGGACATGAAGAATCTGAATTTAGGAGAAAACTTCAGCCAAAACAGCATATACCTTCAAATTCCAATGTATGGAGAAATAAGGACTTACAGGTTGAAAGCTATGGCATACATTTATTTGCAAAAGGGGAAGAAAATCAATGGTACATTAATAGCGGGTGCTCAAAACACATGACAGGTGATAAAAACAAACTCCTTTCATACAATTCTCTAGAGAAGGAAGAGAATGTTACCTTTGGAAATGACTCTCCTACTGTCATTAAAGGGAAAGGTTCTATTTTTCTAAAAGAAAAGGAGAAAGCTAACAATGTTATGTATGTGGATAGATTAAAGCATAACCTGTTGAGTGTGATTCAAATGTGTGATCAAGGAAATGAAGTTGTCTTTAGTTCAAAAGAATGTGTAGTACATGAACTTGACACAGGAAAAACGGTAATAAAAGGAACTAGAACACCAAGCAATCTGTATGTATTGAAAGGTGGCCAAGAGAAATGCTACTTAGGCAAATCTTCAAAAAATTGATTATGGCACAGAATATTGGTACATTTGAGCTTCTCTCAAATAAGCAAATCTAGCAGACTCAAATTTGTTCGTGATCTTCCCAGCATCACTCTACCTGAAAGTACCGTATGTAAATCATGCCAATTTGGTAAGCAAACTAGAGTGAAATTAAATGCCAAAGAATGACCAAAAAGTAAGGATCTTGAACTTATACATACTGATCTATGTGGTCTTGTAAGGAAAAAGTCACCTCCTAGAGAAAAATACTATATTTTATTTATTGATGACTTGATCTCTAGAATGTGTTGGATCGGTTTACTGAAACATAAAGATTAAGCATTTGAAAAATTTAAGATCTTCAAAGCTTTGGTTGAAAATGAATTAGATCTAAAAATCAAATGTCTTAGATCTGATCGAGGAGGATAATATATATCATATGAATTCTTTGATTACTGTGAACATCATGGCATAAAAATACATTTTTTGTAGTTGGAACCCCACAACAAATGGCGTGGCAGAAAGGATGAATAGAATAGTTCAACAAATGGCTTGTGCTATGCTTAATGAATCTAGAACTCCTGATACCTTTTGGGGAGAAGCAGAACATACTGCAGTAAATATTCTTAACAAGGCTCATGTTCGTGTGAATAGTGATAAAACTCCTTATGAGCTCTGGTATGGTAATATTCCCACTGTAAAGAATTTTAGATTTTTTGGAAGCAAATGTTTTATCAATAACAATGATGAAAAACTTGGTAAGTTTGAACCTAGAGCAGATGAAGGAATATTTCTTGGTTACTCTTCTAGAATTAAAGCATATAAATGTTACAATAAAAGACTTCGAAATATTGTTGAATGCATTGATGTTGTAATTGATGAGTCTCTAACAAGTCCTAAAAGGGAAATAACAAAAACAAATGAAGATGATGATGATGTATATTTTCCCTCATAAAATAGCAACAATATATATGGAGAACCCAATGAAGCACCAGAAGAAGATATATCTGAAAAGGCTCCATCCAAGTATGTTCAAAAGTATCATCCAAAATCTCAAATTCTGGGAGAAAAGGGATCAGGTGTCCAAACAAGAAGAAATCTTGTAGGATCCCCTATAAATCTAGCATTCTTATCCACTATTGAACCACATAATGTAAATTAAGCTAGTAAAGATGAATGTTGGATTCAAGCCATGAATGAAGAACTTGATCATATTGAAAAGAATCATACTTGGGAATTGGTTCCAATACCTCATGATAAAAATTTTATTGGAACAAAATGGATATTCAAAAACAAGTTAAATGAAAATGGAGATGTTATTAGAAGCAAAGCTAGACTTGTTTTTAAAGGGTATGCTCAACAAGAAGGTATAGACTTTGAAGAAACATTTTCTCTTGTAGCCAGACTTGAAGCCATAAGAATGTTTCTTGCTTTTTCAAATTTTCAACAATTCAAAGTTTATCAAATGGATGTAAAATCTTCTTTCCTCAATGGTGATCCAGAAGAAGAAGTTAATATAGAAAAACCAGAAGGATTCATTATGGTAAATGATGAAAAACTTGTTTGAAAATTTAAAAAGGATTTATATGGTCTCAAACAAGCTCCTCGGGCATGGTAATATCTTCTTGACAAATATCTTCAAAAACAAGGTTTCACAAAGGGATCTACTGACAGTAACTTATACACAAAAATTGAGAATGATAAATTATTGATTATTGTTGTGTATGTTTATGACATCATTTTTGGAAGTCATGAAGAGTCCATGAGTCAGAAATTTGCTTCTGTTATGCAGCAAGAATTTGAAATGTCATTAGTTGGGGAACTAACATATTTTCTTGGCTTACAAGTGAAACAAGCAATAGATGGCATATTTTTATCACAAGAAAAATATCTCAAGCAAATTCTGAAGAAGTATCAGATGGAAGATTGCAAACCTGTGAGTACTCCAATGGTAACTAGATGTAACCTCAATTCTCATGATGATTCTCCCATGGTGAATCAACCAGAGTATAGATCCATGATTGGAAGTCTGCTTTATCTAACCGGGACAAGACCAGATATTATGCATGCAATTGGGATTGTTGGATGATTCCAAGCTAACCCAAAAGAGTCTCACCTTCAGGCTGTAAAAAGAATATTCAAATATCTACAATGGAATCAAGAATTTGGTCTATGGTATCCAAAGAATGTTGATCTCACTCTTCATGCTTACACAGATGCGGATTGGGCTAGAAATGTTCATGATAGAAAAAGCACTATTGGTGGTACATTCTATATGGGGCCCCGATTAGTCTCTTGGTTCAGCAAGAAACAAAGTTCTATTGCCTTATCTATAGCGGAAGTAGAATATGTGGTTGTTGCATCATGTTGCACACAACTTCTTTGGATGATGTAGACATTACAAGATATTCAAATAAAATGTTCACCTCCCATCTCCATTCTATGTGATAATACAAGTGCCATTAGTATCTCGAAGAACCCCGTTATGCATTCCAAGACCAAGCACATTCCTATCAAGTATCACTTTCTACATGAAAAATTTCTTGAACAAAAGGTTAAATTGGAGTATGTTCCCTCCAAAGAACAAGTTTCAGATATACTAAACCTCTTCCAAGGGAAGCATTCAAATATCTCAAATAGAAGCTGGGAGTTGTCTCTATCTCTCTTGTCAAATCTACTTAATTTCATAAGATTAAATTCATAAAGGTGAATTGTGTATATACGCGAGTTTCTGTGCATAAAAACCGTGTATGGTTTTTGCTGATAGAAATTCTCTGGGTCAGCTTTCATAACAGTTTTGTGATGTTGTTGGGTAATCTCTGTTATTCCAGTATTCATCTTACTAGACATTTCTTTGATATATATCTCCTTGATGAAGATGCTTTGATGAATTAGTTGTTGAAAGTGTCCATGATGCACAAGTTTAGGGGGAGCACCTGCCTTGTGGAAAATGATGCATTGTTGGCATTTTGATTAGTTGTTTTATTATGATCTCCTATTTGAGATTCTTTTGGTCCTAGTTATAAAAATTCGTATCTGTAATTTGATGAAAACGTCATGTTGAGACCTATGATGTAAAATTTTATATTCAATCATGTAAGGACTTGTTCAAATTTTTAAACCCACTTGGTTGGGAAGTTGAGTCAAATATTCAATTCCACTTGGTTGGATCATTGATGTAAGTATGATTCCTTGGTGATAAGAAAGGTCATAGAGTACTCGATTGAGTTATAGAGTCATGTACTTCATTGAAAAATATATCTGAAGATTCAGCATGAACTCAGGGGGAGCATGGCAATACAGTGCACTTCAGATCTGCAGAGCTCTTCTTTCTACAAGGAAATATAAACCTTGTTTCAGTATTGATCTGCCCTTTTCCCTTGATGTCAAAGGGGGAGGGTATTTTGATGTTTGAATACTGGTTATGATTAATGTATCTATCTGTTGTGGTGATCAAACACCATCATGGTTGCCATCAAGTCCAAATGGGGAGATTGTTGGCAATATGATGCAATATGTTGCCCTTGATGGCAACCTCCTTGATGAAGTTGTCCTTGGTGGAAACCTACTTTATGAGTTTCCTTTTGATAAGAAACCTATTTGTTAAAGATGTAAAAATAATGTTTCTACAGGTCAGTTTAGATGTGACAGAGAAAGGAATTCCAGTATGTACCAAAGATGAAACATGAAATATTTCTCAATGTATATGCAGGTTTGTTGAAGGAAACCCGCGTATGGAGGCAATGTATACACTACTTGGTATACAGGCAACCCGCGTATACATCTAGAATTAGTATACACGCAGTTTTTATGAAGAGAAGTTGCGTATACATGCGATTACAAAGAAGCAAAGTCGCATATGCCTGTTGCACTCTAAATTTACATTACCAAGGGGCATTACCATGGTATTAGCCCACAATATTGAGCATTGTGTCGTCTATTTGATTCCGTCCAAGAATATCATCAACACTTATGTGTTTTTGGCTCATGGTATTGGTAAAGGCTAAAACTATATAAGGAGGAAAAGATCATAGTGCATGGTGTGCATGTGTAAGGGTTGTTACTCTATACTTATCTGTGAAGTATATATTCATGGGATGAACTCTGTTTTATTGGTAGATCTAAATCTATGATGAACCCTTGGATACAATGATGGATCAAGATCTCTAGACCTGAAATGACTTTGTACTTGATATATTGAAGATATGATTAGATTTGTGACCTGGCGCATGTTTGAAGAAGTGAAGTGAAGAAATTTGGGTAAGTCAATAGATCTAAAACATTATGCAAAAATTAATATTTACAGCTCTATACGCTAGTCCATCTCTTAGTAAAAAAAAAAAGAATGTATGTCATTTTTTCATCTTGAAAAAAACGCTCAATGTAGGGTTTTCTAAAGCTTACTACAAAGGTTATCTATTTATTGCTGCTATATTTATGCTATATGTCAATGAAATCTTCATGTAGATCTGGGTTGCTTGAATACTGTATATGCTGCTAAGATGAATAAGTACAAATCTGATCAATGAGTGAGTAAATATTTTTAGTGATGAGTGACTAATCAAGGGTTCTGCAATACTGGAAAGATATCTGACTGAAAACCTCAGACCTGCATCTGAGACTGATCACATTCTGTAAAAACAACTTTCTCATATCTATACGCAGGTTGGTGTGAAGGAAAGCACGTATATACGCGGGATCAGTGAAGTGAAGTAGCGTATGCATTTTAATATAATGAATGATCAAGGTTGATATTGGTTCTGCATGTTGATTATGAAATTTGGTTTTATTGCTATTTTCTAGTTACTGTGATCTCACTGTTCTGATTGAAGTTTGGGTTAAGTTTATTGGTGTTGATCTTTATAAAATGTTTTTTTGAGGTTGTGGGATCTAGTGTGAAAATTTATGAAACGTGGTCTGTAGTGGTTCTAAAGGTTGAAGCCTTCAGTATGGAAGTAGAAGCTTCCTGCCAGTATAATATAGTGTTCTGATCAGGGGGTTAAAGCTCCCTTCCAGTAGTGGCTAGTAAACAACATCAGGGGGTTGGAGCTCCCTTCCAGTAGTAGCTGGAGAATGAGAGAAGGTTTCAGCCTTCTGCAGGTAGATTCCTGTGTACTGATATGAGTCTACATCAATACAATATTGTAAGCAGTTTTCCATACAATAAATATTGAAGACAAAGATGACAGCAGCGGTGGTTTTCTCCCGAATTGTGTTTCGTAACTTAAATATTGGTGTTCATGTGTGATTCCCTTGCGTGATGATTTATTACTGCTTAACTATCTGATGCATAACTGATAAGTTGATTTAAATATTGTTTCTGAAAGTTCATCTAACAATAAATTTCTCTCAGTATATGCAAGCTTTTGTTGGTATATCCACGTGTATACGCTAGTTGGGTTCATTAAATTCACGTATAGAATTCAATAAAGAAAAAGTAAAAATTTTCAGTGAGCTATAAATACTGATTCACCCCTCCCCCTCTCAATATTTTTCCCAACACAAGGAAAAAAATTAATATGTTGGCCAGATATATGATTACAAGGCACTCACAATTTCAAAAAATATTTCAAGGGTCATTACCCCTTTGAGGAATCTGTTAGTCAATGGAGAGGACACCTTATATGAGGGGAAGTCACCTTACACACATTTCCAAGCTATTATGATGAGGATGTCCACTCATTGATAATTAATTTCTCTTCTCCTTTGTAGATTGTACTTGAATATACCTTGGGATTTTCCAAATGGAGCCTTATGCATTGAATATTGATGGAAAGTTCTACTCATGATGCCACAAGTGCCACTTTATTGGATTTTTGCATGGTTTTTGTGCATTCATTCAAGGTTTTAAGAAGGAATCCACTTTGGAGGAGGTCACACATGCTTCTATGGAGGATCCATTCATTGTTCTTGAAGGTAGATAGATGGTCAACCACTTGGAGGAGGAACCATACTTCATAGTGACATTTTCTGGAGGATTGTTTCAAAACCAACTCCATTATCATGTTATTGTTGACTTGTATCATGGAGTTGGTTTCTTGAGAGAATTATTGTATTATTTTTTCTAAAATATTTTCATGATATTTCTTGAGTAGAAAGGGGATCTCAACATCCTATTGCTATATTTAGTATAGAGTTGTTGAGGAGGTTTGAATGGTAATATTTTACTGTATTCCTTGCATAGAATACCGAAACTAGGAAAAGGTTTCACTAATAGATGTGAGCATGCTTACAGTGTTTCAGTTACAAAAAATGACACTATGGTTGCTAAAAAGAAGTGGTTGCAACAAAAGTTCAAGGGTTGGGAATAACACTAGCCATTCGAAAAGGAAAGAAGGAGATACAAACATTGAAGATCATTTTCCAAAACATTCAATAGGTGAAAAGACAAAGCTTCCTGGACAATATGGTTTAATAAAATTTTGATGTATTATTTGGTAGGGTCTGACATGCACTAGATGTCCCATTATTTGTTGCAAATGAACAATCAATGGTTGCAATCACAACCTTAGTACTTGTCAAGAAGTTCTGTACTCTAAATTTGTTATCCTTGTTACTTGGTAGAATGGCTTTCATTGACATTATAGATGGGAGAATTTTGAAGGAAAGTGAGATTGATACTTAGTGCGGTTATTGTTTTTTGAATTTTCAAAAAGAAAATATTTGCATAATTCTAGCACAGACTATGAAGTGTGTGGTATATGAATTAAGTAGATAGTGCTAATTAAGAGGGAAAATTTATAAGCTAGTGTAGTCTGGTATTTGAAGATACCTCATACAGGTTTTCGAAGGAGGTTGTTAGTGACTATGGTCTTTTACTAGCTGATTGACTACTCTTGTACATCCAAATTTTTTGCATAATCACTCCAGGTTTGGTTTTCTCTTTTACTAGTTGATTGACTACCCCTTTACATCCCAATTTTTTTTGAACAACACCCTCAATAGGAATTTAATACATGGCATGTCAAAATATTTACTGATAAATTATTGTACATTCATATAGGAGTGTTTCCTTCCAAGGGAGATTTGGATGCTTTAAATATTTGACTGTTAAAAAATGAATCCACTTTGCAAAGCACCCAACCAAGGGTCAAATGAAGTTATAGAGAATATTTTAGGAAGGAAAATCCATTCTAAGGGTGGGCATGGATGTTGTAAGGATGACATGTGGAAAAGGAGACCACTTAATGGCACAAGAAGCCAAGAATAGGGTAGTGCTCTACTTTACAAGAGATATCAGTACCATGTCTCCACAAATCAACCACTAAATGAGATACACCCTATAGTATGATGACACTTGGCAATATTGACGATTTACAAAATGTGCCATATAGAAGAACTCTCCAACCTAAGAGACATAGACTTTTGTTGATGTTTTATTTTTATTTCTTTGAAGAAAATATGAATCCATTTCTTTATAAATTATTCCCTATAGCATTGTATTAGAAATTTATTAGTAAGATAGACTATAAAAGGAGGAGGACTATTGACCTGCAAATTGAATTAATGTGGAGGAAAACCCCCATAGGCCAAGTAGAAAGTTCTTTGCAAGAAAGGGAGAAAATGCCCTTGACAAATTTATGTGTTCGTCATTGTCTTCCTTTCTGTAGGTTTGATTGATGTGCAAGGTTTCCATTGTAATATGCTAGTGTACCCTTCTTATCTGGAGGTGTTGCCTTTGGCCATGGAAGAAGGCTTTGGCAATGATCTTTTAAACCTTTTATGTTGGAAGAGAAGAACGAATTCTAAGAAGGAATAGGTAGAGGTTTCCAATTCATATTTCTAGGCTGAAAAGGTTGTATGGTTGCACACATTTCCAAAAATTTAATCCTTGTCTGATAACCCATTTTTCAAGAAACAAAAGAAGTTCTGTCAACATGAATTTCAAGGAGAAATTTGCAGGTCAGTGGAATAGATTTTGAGGAAGAAAATTATGAAAAGTGACATGAATTTCAAGGGAGAGTGGTATGTCAGTGGCATGAAATTTGTGTTGTTTATTTCAAGGATAGTGACGATTTTCTAAGAAAAGAAAGTCTGTTAGTGGCACACATTCCAAAGTAGTGATTGTTGGAATGTGAAAGAGTTTCAAGGACAATGACATGATTTACTAAACAACAACATGGATAGATAAGTACCCTGTGTGATGTGATTAATGTTGTAATTAATTCTTTGAGAAAAGAAAAATAAAATCCTCCTTCAAGGTCTGAGATTGACGAAAATTTAGAGTCCAAAAATTTGTGTGTATAAGTAAAATAGTGGTATCCTAACAGTGTTTCTTTTGAATTTTATATTCATGTTATATCAGCAATTAACCATGGGATGTGGGAATTAAACATGATGTGTAAAACAAACTAAAACTGGATGGGGCTACATGGCACACAAGAATTTTCTACACTCGCTAGTGGGTATTGTGGCTATGTTGCTCAGAGCCTTTGTCTACTAAGAACATCGAATAAAAATATGTGGTTTTCCAAGTAATGTCCAATAAAGCAATGGCATGTGGAATATTGGAGGACAAATGCCTTCCTCATGAACAATGCTAAGCACTATTATCTAGGTACCAAAAAAATATGGAGAGAGGTTTTTGATATTCACTAAAATGGTGACATGACCATCCCTATATCTCGTAGTATATAAGACAATAAAAAAAATGCTACATCTCAATCTCTTCTATATGGCATTTAGAAAATCCTATTCGCTTGAGGAATCTATTGTTTAGCCTCCACCAAAGCCTATGTAACCCCACTTAAAACTAGCCCGGAGATATCTTAGAGTGCATGCATCTAGTGTCACAACAAGGGGATCAAACAAAGAGGAAATGTCTCTAAGAAATGCATAGAAGGTCATATTAGGCTTCAATCATCCTAGTGGATCAAGCCAAGAGACCTATATATATTACTTGTATATGTCATCCATGATGAACATGTTCATAACATGTTTATTCAAAAAAATATGTCCAAAAATATCCAAAGTATACCTGAAAAGAGGGAGGCAATCCATCAGCCAAATGACCATAGCAAGACATGAGATATTTGAAAACCAAAAACATTTCGTGCTGGAAGAGAGGCATGAGTTTTGAGAAGGAACAGGTAGAGGTTTACAACACAGGTTTCTAGACAGAAAAGGTGGTCTAGTTGCATGCATTTCTAGATATTTAATCCTAGTCTAATAGCCCATTTTTCAAGGAAAAAAAGCAGTTCTGTCAGCATGAATTTCAAGGATAAATTTGCAGGTCAATGGCACAGATTTTGAGGAAGTAAATTATGAGCAGTGGCATGAATTTCAAGGGACAATGGTCTTTCAGTGGCATGAAATTTGTGGTGTTGGTTTCAAGGAAAGTGACGTTTTTCTGAGCAGAGAAATTTTGTCAGTGACACACATTCCAAAGTAGTGTTTGCTGGATAGTGAATGAGTTTCAAGGAAAATGGCACGATTTCCTAGATAAAAACAGGGAGAGATAAGTACCCTGTGTGATGTAATTAATATTGTAATTAATTCTCTGAGAAGAGAAAAATAAAATCCTCCTTCAAACTGGCTTTCCCATTTTGGGTTTTTCCAAGGTCTGACCTTGACCAAAAACAATAGTTCAAAAAATTGTATTTATAAGTAAAAGAGTAGTGATAGGCTAGCAATGTTTCTTTTGAATTTTATGTTCATGTTATATCATCAATTAACAATGGGATGTGGGACTTAAACATGATGTGTAAAACAAACTAAAAATGGGTGGGGCTACAAGACACACAAGAATTTTGTACACTCGATAGTGGGTACTATGGATCTGCTTCTCGGAGCCTTTGTCTACTAAGAACACTAAATAAAAGGATGTGGTTTTCCAAGTAATGTCTGATAAAGCAATGGCCTGTGGAATATTAGAGGACCAATGCCTTCCTCATGAACAACGCTAAGCACTATTGATTCAGGTACCAAATAATGATGGAGAGAGGTTTTTGATATTCACTAAAAAGGTGACATAACCATCCCTATATTTCATATTATATAAGAAAACAAAAAACAAAATGTTCCATCTGAATCTCTTCTATATGAAAATTGGAAAATCCTATTCTCTTGAGGAATCTAGTGTTTAGCCTCCACCGAAGCCTATGCAACCCATGCAAAACTATACCAGAGATATCTTAGAGTGCATGCATCTAGTGTCACAACAAGGTCATCAAAAAAAGAGGACATGTCTCTAAGAAATGCATACAAGGTCATATTAGGCTTCAACCATCCTAGTGGGTCAAGCCAAGAGACCTAGAAATATTACTTGTATATGTCATCTATGATGAACGTGTTCATAACATGTTTATTCAAAAAAAGATGTCCAAGAATATCCAAAGTATACCTGAAAAGAGGGAGGCAATCCATTATCCAAATGACCATAGAAATACATGAGACCTTTGAAAAAAAAAATTTGTGATCACGCCCAATAGGTGTAGTCTAGGCCATATGTTAAAATTGGAAAATAGGGCCAAATTCCACTTTGTACAACTCCTTTGGGGAAGATAATTCCAGCATTGAATTTCTCTTTTCGAGATAGAAAACCAATCTGCATTCCTCCTATTTGTAATTGTCGCATTTGGAATTCCTACAGAAAATATATAGATTCATTTATGCACACCCTTAGCAAAGTACCTTTCTTTTGAAGCTCAAACTGCATGATAAGAGAGATGTAAAATTATGCATGAAGATTAATACCTTATCTGAGATATTCCTAGTCTGTCAGGTCAAATCGGATGTGGAAACCAAGGTGATTTTTTCCAGGCTTTAGCCACTAGGTTTCGAGCATGTGTGTACAAGAATATAGATGTTGGGGAATTTATGAACTGGTAGGATGAGGAGTTATCTTTCTTGGTATGTATCTTGACTTCATGACACTTAAAACAATTCATGTATTATTACTAGCATTTTATACAATCACATTTTATCTTTGATGTAGACAGATACTACTCTCGTGTTGTTGATTTTATCACTGTGAAGCATATTTTCATTAAACAAAAAAATCTGATACAAATTTGTATCGTAAAGCCACTAAATAACCAAGTCACAGAGTTTACTAACCATATCATTCAAAGGCCTAAACATAAGATATTCAAAATCAAAGCTGACATCTCATAACCTTGATAGGACTCTGAACAAGCATAGATACTCAACCACGGCAAACAGACTAGTGACAGTAAGTAGAAATATGTGACCCTAAATTAACCAAATTAAAGGGGATTACATGAGAGCCTAAAGTGAGTGATATATGGCAGGTATTGTGTGGGGATCCCTCCAAAAAAATTCTTGTCCAAGCAGCCTAAGTTTATGTTGACTATCATCTTAGCTCCAATGGAAGATCCCTTAAACTTATAATAACTACTTAACATATCATTCATATTCCACAGCAGTTGATTACACTTTACAGGGAGTACTTTCAGTGTGCTGGTTTGTTTGAAGCACCTATTCAAACTGGGAGTCCAATTCAATGTCTCCAACCATTATGTTTGTAGGGAGGCTTTATACAGTTAACTATTTTTTTTGTTTATACATGTGGCGTCATTAAACATCGAACATCGAACATCAAAGCATATTCTATTCCTTAACTGATAAAAACACATTCATTTCCACTTACCTTTCCTTGTCTTCTCACTTTTACTATTATTACCATATCTTTTACCGAGCAGTCTTGCTTACAGTGTATGTCTTGGGCTATCTTCATAATGGAAAGACAGAGGTTTGGAGATAGTGAAAAATGAATTATTGAAAGTGGTAAGTAATTTTTCTCTACTACTATCTTTTGATTATATTATGTTTGCACCAAGAGGCGCTCTCCAGCCCAATAGTCAAGAGATGTTGTAATGCCCTATCTTGTGCTGTCCTATGAAAATTTTGACTTGGTCAAATTACATAAAAAATAATTAAATATTAATTAAAATAAAATTGAGGTAAAATAGTCAATCGATGATTTTTGACCTCCAAGTTTGTCAATGCATGGTTTTCCCAATATTATTCTTATGTAAGAATAAATATATATATCTTAAATCCGCATCTACCAAGCATTGAGAGGGATCCAATCCCTTTGAGGTGAAAACCTATTTTAGATTGATTGAGAAGAGATTTGATCCCTCTTGGTGCTTGGTAGATCCGAAGGTGATAATGCAATTGTGACAACTTGTTTCAATTATAGTCTTGGGAATGTTTCATATTGGACCTAAAAAGTTCCTTTAAATAAGATACTTGAAAATATGCTACTGAATTTCCACACATCTCAATTAATTCTCTCATACTAAAGCCTGAGACAGATCTTGTAGAACACTCATTTACCTTCTGTAGTTTGATCTAATCATTTTTCCTATTACCACGTGATTTGTCACTATGGGGGTGCAATGTCTTCACTTGAAAAACCAGTGGACCTTCGAAGATCCACTATTGTCACCTAGGCTTCACTTTCATCACTTCAAAGGTGTATACTAACAACCTCTAGGGGGGATTCCCTATAAAAGGATTTTTTCATTATGAGATATGGATACCAAACATAGTATGGATGGTTAATTATTTGTTCGTATTTGTGTGTGTTTGTGAGGGTGATGTTCTGCTCCTAACAATCTAGAAATTACTTCTCATGAAACGCATAAATGCATTGTTTTCTCATTCATGCTGACCCTTTATGGTTGTGTCATGCCAATCTCTAACTTGAAAACAAAAAATGAAAACTGAAATAATTTCTAAACTTACCTTTCCAATACATAAACTATGTGTGTTAAAGAGTACAACTTTACCATCAAATGGAATTCGAGTTTAAAGAGAATAAACAGTAAATCATAATTATTATGATAGTGTCTTCTCTAAGTTTTCAGATCAGCATACAACATAGCAGGTTATAGGTGCATTTCAAGGCAACAAATAGATATTTTCCATTTCCTTTTATCTAACCCATAAACCAAAAAAATAAATCAGATTCAAAAATACATTCGAGTTACTTATGCATGTGTTGCTTGTTGGCTGCGAAAATTCAGTCTAAGGGTTCCTTTCTTCCTTTAAAATCTCAAATTTTTTTTCCCTGAGAACACATAATGTCCTTTAAAAAAAATAAGAATAGCACTTTCCAGGTATGAAAATAAAGTTTCCATCTCACAATTATGAATTTAAGAACAACAGACAAACATTAGAATAACATATATGAAAAATTCATCCATACATTTCATCAAAAGGTTATGATACAACCTTATATATTTCTGGTTGTACACAGAATTTTAGAAAATTCAGAGTAGGATTTGCAAGGATAACTGCTAGATAGATGAAAAGGCTTTAGAAAAATAAGAGTAGGACTATGTAGGGCAAGATTTTATGCTTGTATATAATCCTAAACCTTGGTAGGGGTAGGATATAACCATATACATATGTTCTTTTTAGTTAAGTCATAGTAGAGTCTTGAATGTGTGACTGATTAAATATGGGTCTAGCATCAATGGGAAGAATAATCAGTTTATCTCAGACATGTTAGCATCCCTATGTTGTGTCTCTTGCATTTCCTTTCTCACAATAACTTAGGGACTGCCAGGGGTTGCCCCCGTTTGTAAGGGGACATTCTAAAGGAAACTAGGTCTTGCATCAATGGGAAGTGTTATAGGTGAATTTGGGCACCATTACCAATTACCTGGTTAACTGGGAATCATTTCCAGGACCAATGAATAGGGTCTATCATCCCCTATCATTTCAATTTTTATATGCCCTAAGACAAAGAATAAAACAAATCATTCAAGACTTTCATCTGAAAAGGTTTCTAAGATTTGAAGTTTAAAAAATATCAGGTGAGAGCTCATCAACACTGCCTCTAAAGGGACTAAGTGCATTTCATATGCAGGTAACCCCATGCAAGGATGTTCTGCAAAGCACTTCACGACATTCATAGGTGCGTTGGTCACATTGGGAGCGAAATTCTCATTATTCCTGAATCTCCACTTGGCCAGTGCCTTCTAGAAGAGTTCACATGTGTCAAACTTACAATCCATGTGTCCATTTGACATCTACAAGATTGGGAACATGTCTTTCCTATTATTGGAAAGTCATTGATTGTAAAACTACCTTCATCTCCTCTATAAATTGAGCACAGATCTTAGTGTTTGATAAGGAAGAATTTTTGTAGAGAAATGCTGGTGGAATTTCAATTTGTTGAGATTCAACAAGATGATGAGCTTAGTGAAAATTAAGCACCTTCACTAAGTGGGGCCCGCGGGCTATTTTTAGGTGTATGTCTATTTTTAGACATGGTGAGAATATTCTATAAGTTTCAGGGTGCTACTTGTAGATGGTTGGTCAAATGTGGAAAATAGATGAAATTCCATTTTTAGAATATTGAGCGAAGTCTATTTATAGATCGTCGATCTAAAAATAGATGCATGTTGATTATTATTATCTCTTAATAATAATTCGACAATAAACATCAACTTATTCTCTTGGAGCACTTTATTTCAGTGAACAGATTTGGAAAATCAGTGGGCTGAAGGAATTACACAATTCCTAGGGTTTATTGGTGGCTCATGCATGGAGGACTCAGTTAGAACTGAAGTGGAAAAGTTATGATAGAGTTGGAAGAGTAGTTAATGGAGTTGTTATTCAGTTTAACTCAGTTAAGTGAGTTAAACTCAGTTGAGCTAGTCGTGTCTAGTCTAACTGAAAGATATACTAGTGAGAGTTAAGTGAATTAATTAGTTAATTAATTCACAACTAATAACTCACTAACAACTGAACATAAACAACAATTAACTACAGTGCATGTCAGTTCTAGTGGAGACCCAGTGGAGAGATAGGTGAAAGGGTGAGATGGACTATCCATTGTGACTATAGTGATGCATTCAATGCATCTGACACACATTGGAGTTGCCAATGAGGATTGCGCAATCAAGGCAAGGCCAATTCGAATTCATTTAGCGGTCTTCTTCAGCAAGGATTGCGCAGTGGAGGCAGGCTGTCAGGAGGCAAGAAATTGGTGCATGGAGATGCAAATTTCTGCATGACAGTGTGTAATGAATCTACATTGTACTAAGAGCTTAATGTACTAAGATTTGTATGAGATTATTACATGATTCCATTGATATACATAATAAATGATAGTTGGGGTTTCTAGCTTTAAGCTTTCCCGTTAAACAACTGTGTTATGTGCGATTCAATTGATTCACATGTGTTTGCAATTGAGTTTTAAATTTCCGCAAGTTTAATAGTGGAAGGATTCTGTATTTAGCAAGAAGATAAATATTTTTAGATCAGGAGAATCTGGTAATACATCAGTATTAATAAATTTCTACATGGTATCAGAGAATTTTTTATCACTGGAGATTACAATTGTGAATAAGTGCTGAGTTTTGTGCTAGTGGACAATTCGAATTTGCTGCAGAAATTTCTTGATGCTACAGTTGAGTATTCATTGAAATGTCTTTCAATGGGTTTTGATTGGAGTATGCCCTTGATGGTAGCTCGAATTACATAGCCTGGAAAGATAGGATGGAGGCAATGCTTGAAGATAATGGACTGAAGGAGTTCATTGATAGTGATGTTCCTAAGCCTGCTTCTAGCGATGCTGCAGGACTTGACGCATGGAAAAAGAAGGTAGCAAAGACAAGAAAAAATATGTTGGAAGGTGTGAAGGACCATATTGTGTCAAGCCTTCAAGGGAAATCCACTCCATTTGCAATGTGGAAGGCTTTGACATATTTTTTCCAAAGCAGCAACGACTAGAGGAAGTTGGCGCTGAAAGATAAGCTCAGAAAAATAAAAATGGAGAAGGGCGACAGTATTCCAAAATATCTCATGAAGTTTGTCCACTGTACGGATGAACTTGGAAGTGTGGGGATTACATTCGATGATGATGACTTGGTGAGCTTGGTTATCCTTGGGCTTTCTAAGAGTTGGCATAGCTACAAAGACTCTGTCAATGGACGGGAGAAACTGTTGGGTTGGGAGCGACTTTGGTCGGATCTTGTGCAGGAGGAGATAAGGCGAAGTACCAGGGATGGCTCTTCATCGAAGAATGATGATGAAGAGAATTTCACTTTGGCTACCAAAGCAAGGAAAGGAAGGGGGAATAAATCCCATCCAAAATCCGAAGCTAAAGGCAAGAAGCTCGATTTGTCCAAAGTGAAGTGTTTTCACTGTCACAAACATGGGCATCTCACCACTAACTACCCACAGTAAAAGAAGAACAAGAAGGTTGTTGGAACTACAGTTGGAGAGGCCTTAGCCTCGCAATTTGAACTTGATTTATCTTTGATCACATGCTTGGTTTCAAGCTCAATGGGATCGGTGTGGTATCTTGATAGTGGTGTGTCTTTCCATATGACGGGAGACAAGGAGTTGTTTAGTGACTTGGAGGAGAAGGATCTCCAAATGCATATAGAGATGGGCGACGATGGTAGATACAGTGTGATCGAAATTGGAACCATTAAATTTGAGAGGGAGTCAAGTAAACCATTTATGTTGAAAGATTTTATGCATGTCCTAGGTCTGAAGAAGAACTTGGTCTCGGTCGCAATGTTGGAAGAAAGAGGTTATGACGTTGTTTTCAAAAAGGGAAAAGATTTCCTGCGACATAAACCAACGGTTCAAACCAAGAGGATAGGGATTCGAGTTAAGAATCTCTACAAGCTGGAGGTAGATGGTTGCGTTGCAATGATGGGCAAAGCAGAAGAAGTGGTGAGCCGAGATGAGGGCGAATTATGGCACAGGAGATTGGGCGATCTTCACCATGGCACTTCAAACATTTTGCAGCAGATTTCTAATGGACTTCCCAAGGGTACTCTTGTGCAGTCATATCAGTGCAAGGGATGTACTATGGGTAAGTTTGTAAAGACCACCTTTCATGAGAAGGAGAAACGTGCTTCGGTGATCCTGGAGATAATTCACACAGACGTGTGTGGACCTTTATCGGTTGCTTGAACAGCAAAACACAGGTATTATGCTATATTTGTTGATGACTATTCTCGTAGATGCTGGATCTTCTTCATGTAGAAGAAGAGCGAAAAATTATCAAAGTTCTATGAGTTTAAAGCATTGGTGGAGAAGGAGTCGGGGAAGCAAGTGAAAGCTTTGGGGAGCGATAATGGTGGTGAATATATCTCGAACGAATTCAAAGACTTCTGTAGCAAATAAGGAATTCAAAGAGAACTCATAGCGCCTCATAACCCACAGTAGAATGCGGTCGCGGAGAGGAAGAACAGAACGATCATGGGTGCTGCACGAGCTATGCTGCATGACCAGGGCCTACCGATGCACTTGTGGGCAGAAGCATGTAACACTGTGGTTTATGTGCAAAATCGTTGTCCTCATAGGTGGCATGAGTACACCTGAAGAAGCTTTTACTGGTAAGAAGCTTGATATTTCTCATTTGAAGATTTTTGGCTCATCTGTTTACATTCATGTGACAAAGGACGCTAGGAAGAAGCTGGAGCCGACTGTAAAAGTTGGGATATTTGTGGGGTACACAGAAACACCCCATAATTATCATGTGTATTTTCCAAATAGTCGAATGACTGTGGTGTGATGGGATATAAAATTCAATGAGGTGAAAGCAATGAAGTTGTCGCTTGAGAGGGAGATACACTTGCATGCAAAGGAGGAACTTCTTGTTTCCAAAGATGAGCCTCTAGATGTGGATCAACCATAGGAGGAGATTCATGGAGTGGAGGAGTCCACTCATGTAGAACCAAACATCAGATCTGGCAAAAAGCATACCATATAAGCTGAGAGACTGAAGCTTGATGCGGCACAAAATGTAGGAGTCCCTACATCACAGTGCAGACAAAGATAGTCACCTGACCGATTTACTGGATACATGGCTCTTATGAGCAAGTGTATCGTGACAGGGCCATCTTCTTTTGAAAAATTAGCGCAGGAGCCCACATGGGTAGATGCCATGGTGGAGGAGTATGACTCCATTGTCATAAACAGTGCTTGGGAGATTGTTCCAAGGGCTGTGGGTAAATCAGTGGTAGATTCGAAATGGATCTACAAGGTAAAGCAAGTTGCTGATGGGAGCATCGAGAAGTATAAGGCAAGATTTGTTTCCTGGGGCTTCTCAAAGATCGAGGGGATTGATTATGAAGAAAACTTTGCACCTGTCGCATGGTATTCTTCCATAAGGACCATCCTTACTCTGTCAGCGCAAATGGGTTGGCACATTCATCAGGTGGATGTGAAGACTGTGTTCCTTAATGGGATCATTTAGGAAGAGGTGTACATTGAGCAGCCTGAAGGATTTGAGATCTTCAGCAGCAAATCGCATGTGTGCAGACTTAAAATAGTGTTGTATGGGCTGAAGTAAGCACCACGTGCTTGGTACACATGGATCGATAGCTATTTCACTGGACTTGGATTCACCAAGAGTGAGGTGGATGCAAACCTGTACCAAATTGTGGTGGAGGGTAAGATTTTAATCATTGTTATTTATGTTGATGATTTAATACTAATGGGTGATGAGCAGTTGATACACTCTTGTAAGGCAGATCTTGCAAAGGAGTTCGAGATGAAGGATTTGGGCCTCCTTCATTATTTCCTTGGATTGGAAATACGGCAGCGAGAAGGTGAATTGTTTGTGTCTCAAGGCAAGTATGCTCGGGAGATACTTGGTAAGTTTCACATGGAGAACTACAAGCCCATGGATACTCCTCTTCGAGGAAATTGGAGGAAAGAGGATGCTACATTGGCAGAGGTAGTGGATGCCACTGTTTATCAACAGTTGGTGGGTTCGCTTATGTATTTATTTAATACAAGACCGGACATATGTTATGCGGTTAACCAGCTTTCACAAGCGATGGTTCAGCATACCAAGCTCTTTTGGAAGGCAGGCAAGCATGTCCTGAGGTATCTTAGGGGCACATCTGAGTATGGCTTATGGTACATACAAATGGATGAGGTGAAGTTGCATGGCTTCACAGATGCAGATTGGGCAAGCAACCCAATGGACAGAAAGAGCACATCAGGAGGGGTTTTCAGTATCGGATCTACAGCAGTTTCTTGGTACTGCAGGAAACAAAGATCTGTGGCACTCAGTTCAGCGGAAGCAAAATACATGGCAGCAAGTGAAGCTACATGTGAGGCTATCTGGATGAGGAAGATCCAGGTCAGTTTTTTCGATTCACATTGAGATCCTACAGTGATACATTGTGATAATCAGAGTTGCATTAAACTCTTGATTAATCCTGTGTTTCATGATAGATCTAAAAATATTGATATCTGGTATCATCATATCATATATTGTGTGCAGCGAAAGATCATTTTGCTTCAGTACATTCCTACGGAAGATCAGGATGCAGACATTCTGACGAAGGCACTCGGCAAGAGAAAATTCAAATACCATAGAGGCAGAATCGGGGTGAAGGATAATCCCTATCTTGTTGAGAGGGAGTGTTGAGATTCAACAAGATGATGAGCTTAGTGAAAACTAAGCACCTTCACTAAGTGGGGCCCGTAGGCTATTTTTAGGTGTATGTCTATTTTTAGACATGGTGAGCATATTCTATAAGTTGCAAGATGATATTTGTAGATGGTTGGTCAAATGTGGAAAATAGATGAAATTCTATTTTTAGAATATTGGGCGAAGTCTATTTATAGATCGTCGATCTAAAAATAGATACATGTCGATTATTATTAGCTCTTAATAATAATCCGACAATAAAAATCAACTTATTCTCTTGGAGCACTTTATTTCAGTGAATAGATTTGGAAAATCATTAGGCTGAAGGAATTACGCAATTCCTAGGGTTTATTGGTGGCTCATGCATGGAGGACTCAGTTAGAACTGAAGTGGAAAAGTTATGACAAAGTTGGAAGAGTAACTAGTTAATGGAGTTTTTTTTTTAAAATTCCGGATTATCCACATTGCTAGAAAACGAGTGTCGACGTTTCGAATCCCAACGGGGATCCATCATCAGGAAATCAACACTCATTGTGGTGATGATGGATCCCCATTGGGATTCGAAACTTCGACACTCATTTTCTAGTAATGTGGATAATCCGGAAAGTTTTTTAAAAAATGATCACCACATGAGTTTAAAAACCAAAGTTAATGGAGTTGTTATTCATTTTAACTTTGTTAAGTGATTTAAACTTAGTTGAGCTAGTTGTATCTAGTCTAAATAAAAGATACACAAGTGAGAGTTAAGTGAATTAATTATTTAATTAATTCACAACTAATAACTCACTAACAACTGAATAGAAACAGTAGTTAACTACAGTTCATGTCAGTTCCAGTGGAGACCCAGTGGAGAGATAGGTGAAAGGGTGAGATGGACTATCTGTTGTGACTATAGTGATGCATTCAATGCATCTGACACACATTGGAGTTTCCAATGAGGATTGCGCAGTCAAGGCAAGGAAAATTCGAGTTCATTCAGTGGTCTTCTTCAGCAGGGATTGCGCAGTAGAGGCAGGCTCTCAGGAGACAAGAAATTGGTGCATGGAGAAGCAAATTTCTGCATGACAGTGTGTAATGAGTCTACATTGTACTGAGAGCTTAATGTACTAAGCTTTGTATGAGATTATTACATGATTCCATTGATATACATAATATATGATAGTTGGGGTTTTTAGCTTTAAGCTTTCCCGTTAAACAACTGTGTTATGTGCAATTGAATTGATTCACATGTGTTTGCAATTGAGTTTTAAATTTCTACAAGTTTAACAGTGGAAGGATTTTGTATTTAGCAAGAAGATAAATATTGTTAGATTAGGAGAATCCAGTAATACATCAGTATTAATAAATTTCTACATGACTAAGGAGTTGATTTGAGTGACATATTGCTGGAGATATCTGCATTGTGATGAGGCTGGGATGTTGTTGGAGATGGTGACACTAAATCAATCACTGGGTTGTAACCTCCCATTCTATCATCAATAAATATTACTGCTTATTTTTCCCTATATGCATCTGTATAAGATTTGATTTTCCATATCATGATTTCTTAGTTGATGCATATGGTTTATGCTTTATTGATTTAGCTAAATAACTTGAATAGAAATATGTATTATTGCTATCTCTTGATGTTTAGTGTTCATTCTTGCAGGAAATATTTTGTACAGCTGGCTGGAATTTGAAGCTACAGCAAAAGCGACAGAAGGAGACTTTGGAAGCGCTTGGATCCCAAGTAAGCTTCTTATTTCATTTGTGTGTCTGTTTACAGTTAGGAAAGATACTCATAAAGTCTTTAACCTGTTGTTCTAGATTAGCACCTGACTAGGGAAGAATGATTTATTCATAATTCATAATTCCACATAAAAAATTGGTGACTTCTCTGGGGAGATTACTCTTTATCCTAGGTGTTTTACCCTTTGATTTTCTCTATTTATTCACCCAGTAGTTGTTACTCACAAATATTAGGCTTTTTGAGATCCAAATTTGCAAAAGAAGTGTGTTAAACAACTGTGTTTTTCCTTTTACACTGCACCCAATGCACTCCTGGACAGGACACAGTGCTTTGCATAACACTGTCTCTCTTGCAGGCCTATGTTGCAAAGCACTATCTCTCTTTGGAGACTTCATTGCCTCCTGAAACCATCCAAATTCCTTCAAATTTGTCTTTGCAATTTGTTTCAGTTTGTTTTCTGCTGTGTTTTGAAAAGCCTGAGCCTCATATTGACCAGTGAATTCATCTAGCTCTTCCTCCTTTGAAAGAAAATTTGTTCAATTTTTGTTTAAAGCATTTTTCTTTATCATTCACGAATTGATTTCAAAGTATTTTCATTGTTGCATTAGATCCGTTTTCTTTTGAAAAAGGAAATTTTCGTAAATTCTTTGTTTCTTGATAGGAGAAATTGTTGTTTCGTTCCTCATTTTTCCTTCAAAAGAGAAATTGTTGTTTATATTCCTCATTTCTCAAAAGTAAAAGGCATTTGATTATTTTGATTTAGTGCACTTAGTTTCTTTTCTGCATTCATAACATTAAAGGAACTGAAATGAAAAATCTGCATTTGCATGTAGTGGTTTGTCTGTTTTGCAAAAGGAACAATTAGGAAATTTTCATTTAGTTTGTATTCTTTGATTTGTTTGCTCGCAGATTGATTGCTCTTTCCCTCTAGTAGTTAGGATTTTCATTGAAAAACTAAAAGTGAAAGATTTCTTATCATTATCAGTTTTCATTTTACGAATTTCCAATACATCATCACGGTGAACCTTTGAAAGGAAAATTGTTAAACAAGATCAACTTAAAATTTATCTCAATTTACCTAACAAAGCATTGGAACCATAACAATAACATTTAGAAGGTCTAGGGTAGAGACGTGTTCTGGCATCGTAAAACATAGCAGTTTTCGTTAACTTGTCTACAATACATTCCGAGTGTGATACCTCACTCCAAGTAAGTAAGTATATCATATCTTGTCCACATACTCTCGGGTATATCAGGCGGTGTTACAGTATGATAAGTATAAATGGGTTCTCTCACTGTAAGATTTCGCATCAGACAGCGCTAATACGGACTTGGGCCTCCACGTACCTTTGGGTATATTTGGGAGGACAAATTTTAGGTGTTATCCATCCATAGTGAACTGAGTCGGCCGCCTTGTAAATTTTGATACACCGAACACAGCATTCGGGGAGATTGCTTGCCCATACTTCTTCGTTCGCCAGGAGGTATTCTGCAGTTCACAGTTTCTTGGTAAACCCTTTTGCCTAGAATTACCCTTTTATTTTGTTTATTTTTTTTTGGTTAAAATAAATCAGTAATCATGCAAGAACAAAATCCTTTCACCCGTCGTTCGCGTAGACTAGCGTTAAAACCACCTTTACCACCAGAAGTTACTTCTGGTAGGCGAAGGCGATCACGATCTGCGGAATCAAGCACAATTCGTACCTCTGGTGAAACATCATCTTTCCATGAACCATAGTTAGCTCAAATTGTTTCAACACATTCTGGTTCATCTACTATTGTCAAAACAGAGTCTTCATAGCTACCCATGGTCACGATCCATCCAATCAGTGAGACCATACCTCCTGGACCCGACGTTGTTCAATCAAAAATTGATCCAGATCCTGTCTCTTCTTTGCCAGAACATCTGAGTCTTGAAGTCGAACAACCGGAAGTTGTTCCTACCTTGGTCATCCCACAAATTTCTGTAGCTATTGATTCTCCAATATCACACAGTCAACCACCTAAAATATACTTTGGGCCTGACGGTGAAATACTTCCACCTAGTTTAATTGCGATTGAAGAAATCCCACAAGATGAGACACCTTTAACTCCAACCCATTTTGGGGAGGACCTTTACCTATACGAGTCTTTTCCTCAATCGACACCATCTTCTTTTGTTGATCATGTTCCTATTCAAACTCCCATCGATTCAAAAGACTATACATTTGGTCAAGTAACCATGCCTGAACCAACATATTTAGTTGGGCCATCTGTTCCAATTACGTTAGCTCCTACCCTTACTACCCCGTCGATGTTTACAACTTCACCAGAGTCATATTTTCATGGTGGCCCTATGGTCCCATCAAGTTACAAATCATTATCTGGAATTTTCTCTGGTGCTTTTTCAAATCCATGGACTTTACCAATGTCATCATCCGGTATTTTAACTGGTAATACTATAGTGAGTATTGAATGACTTGATTATTTATGCACATATTCAGGGCAATATCAAGCCGGTCCTTCTGGGTCTATTCCTTCAAGTACCATATCAACTGGACTCCCAGCATTTGGAGAGCAATATTTTCTGTCTTATTGTCCTTCTCATGGTGGGGGGAAACCTTTGGTCACCCAATATGATATTACTCCATCATTTTTTGGTCAACCTAATGTCGAAATGAATGTTTGTCAATGGTAGCCCACTCTACCTATCCAACCACAAACGGTTTCACACTCGTATCAACCAGTTCAACCTGTTACACCCACATCATTTCTACTTGTCAATACATCTTTACCCTTGTTACAGAATCAAAATGTTGTACAAAAACCTTATCAAGTGGGTCCTTCAACTCAATATCCTCAAATGTTGGGTCCACAGACTCCAAATCCTTCGGTTAATTTACAACAGCCTATATCCAGAATCATTTATTCACAAGTTGGTTTACCATTTTATGGGATGTCACAACCGCAACCTGGTTATACCTATCAAACGAATCCAATTTATCCTAATTTGGGTTATAAAATTGGTGGACAAACCCCTTGGCATCCACGGGTGCAAATGCCTCAAACTTCATTTCAACAAGTATCATATGCAGGTTTTGGTCAATAGAATCCTCAAGCATTTTCTTATCAAAACAACCCCTATCTGGGTTACCAGCAGCAGATTCCTTATGTTGGTGCTCAAAGGCCTGTTGCTCAAGTAATTCCATCTTACCCTGCCTATGCTCAACTTGACCTTAATAGACAGTTTCTCTTTGTTGCAACTTTAGAGTTACCAGATTTAAATCGGCTAACTAATGATCCAATTAAATATGCTCCTTGGTGGCCGATGATACCTCACAAATTACCCTCGGATATTCCTAAGTTCAATGGAAACCCTGGAGAAGATCCTTCAACTCATGTTATGACTTATCATTTATGGTGTTCATCAAACTCCCTGAATGATGATTCTGTTCGACTACATCTTTTCTAGCATACGCTCACAGGTCTGGCTGCAAAATGGTACATTGAGTTACCTAGAGCTTCTTTTGATAATTTCACTACCCTAGCCACTGTATTTTTGACCCATTTCCAGTTACCCATCAGAAATGAAACTGGAATAGAACTCTTGACCAATTTCAAACAGACTAATGCTACTCACATTTCTGATCATATTCATGAGTGGCATCGTCGTTGTAGAATGGTTAAGACATTTGTTCCTGATCAACTCCTTGCTGAATGGTTCATTAAGTCCTTATTACCATCTATAACTCCTTGCTGAATGGTACAAGTAGTAGAGAGTTTTGATCCAGTGCTTTGATGTATCTTCAAATCAGTAGGGTCAATATATGTATATGAGGTATATTTTTCTCAGGGGTTTGAAGGCTTTTTATTTATATTTATATTTTTATTCACACATTTTTCTTGTAGCTGGTGTATTTATTGTTTATGAGTACACATAAATGTATATCAACCTTGTTTCATCTTTTATTAATCATATTTCAGCTACCCTGCATGAGCTTGGAGACAAGTTATGGCATGGGAATGCATAGAGGTGAATTGAGACATGGACCAACAATGTGTAGGATGTTATGTGCTTAACATTTAAACTATGTGATAATTATTTTTCATCATCTTATGTTGGTTGAAAGCCTAGTCATTAGTATGTTGAGTCTTTATGGTGATATGCATGTCTTTGGAGGAGTCCCATCAAGTATTTTTATAGCCATATGTATTGGCTAATGATGTTGAAACAACCATGTCATGTTATTATTTTGGTCCATTAGTCCATAAGAGATGTTATCATAGCAATGTTATTCATTGATAAATTCATGTAGAATTCTTATAAAGCCATGTACTTGTAGTGTGTTTTTCATTGGGTCTTCTAGTGGATTAGAAAGAGAGTCATGCGGTCATATTATATTCATGTATGAGGTATTGTATTTTTGCTTCAGCCATGCATTTACAATGTTATATGTCATTTATTCATGGTAATATGGAGTCTGGGTCCACATTGTGCTTCTGTCTTGTGGCAAGGAAGTAATGCTTACAATGGAAGCGGCACATTAAAGCTTGGGGATGATGTTGGAGATTGAATGTGTTCAGAGGGAGCATATTGCTTTCTCTTTTTTACTTTAGCCATCCATTTTTGGAACTATGGTTCACTTTGAGGTGTTCATGATGTGCCTCATGCTATGCTATGCATGTTGGGGTTTTTGGCACAGAGAGGTTGATGATTGGCCATTGATGTTGTTGTTGGAGATATGTGATGCTCATATATGCCACATATTGTTGTTCATTATGATGTTTCTTATTGATTCTATATGTGGTTTCCTCATGTGTATATTATTGCTATTGCTAGATTTTACTAGTTTGTTATGCTACTGATAGGATATTGCTTGATGATAGGTTTGGTATCCTGCATTAATATTCTTCCATGTAGAGATCAGATGCTCCAGTGCTTATGCTTGTGTTACATAGTTCTTGCTTCCTTATTGTATGGATTTACAAGGTAAGTTCCGTAGATCAGGAACCAAAGGTCACCGCTCACAAACAGATCACAAATCAGTACACCAATATAATCACGTGGTTAAACCCCTCAAACAGGGAAACAGTCCATGGCCTGAGCCAATGTAGCCACTTCAGGTAATTTATTAATATAATATGTTTCTCTCATAAACGGTTACCGGAAAAATGACCCTCCATGCTCTTTAAATAGAGATCATGGACCAATCAGGTGTTAAGCCACGGATCAAGTGTCATTAATACCAAGGTGAGAGATAACCGTCAGATCACTACAAATCGTGACTGTCGGATTATAAGTTACAAATGTACATGGTAAAGAAACACACTTTACCTAACTCTACACTAGACTAAGTTATTCTTAACTATTTCCTATGTGTTGGAATATCCTAACATCCCCCCTTAAGAACAACTTGGGATAGGATTGAAGGATTTACAAAGGTGACACAAAAGGAGCCTATTTCCTATGTCTCGAAATATCCTAACACCCCCCCTTAAGAACAACTTGGGATAGGATTGAAGGATTTACAAAGGTGACACAAAAGGAGCCTATTTCCTATGTCTCAAAATATAACAGTGTTACCGATGAAATAGGTAACCGCACTGTTACCTACTTTTTTTTGGTAGCATAAAAAGCACCCGATTTTGAAAAGTGGTGATGCAGAATCACCTTTTTTTTTTTTTGGAGCACATTTTCGACACTCTAATATTTTTATTTATGAAGTATGAATATTTGTTTTAAAATGTTAGTGATTTTCATGCTAATTTTGAAACGTATTGATGCAGCATCAACTTTTTTTTAGAGCGGTGATTTTCATGCTAATTTTGAAACGTATTGATGCAGCATCAACCTTTTTTTTTTTTAGAGTGGTGATTTTCATGTTGGTAATAAAACACAAAACTTAGATATATATATATATATATATATATATATATAAACAATAAAAAAAACCAATAAAAATGTAAAAAAAAACAAAATTAACTTGTAAAAATAAAAAATATAAACAAAAAAAAATAAAAAAAATAAAAAAATAAAAAAAAACAAAAATATTCGAAAATTATATCAAAAGAAATGACAAAATTTGGAAAAAAAACACATAATTTAAAGAAAAAAAAACAAAACAAAACATCAAAAACATTTTTTTCTAAGTTATTAAAAAAAACCATATAATTAAAAAAAAAATTAAAATAGAAAAATTAAAAATAATTTAAATTACAAAATTAAAATTTAGATAAAAAAAATAAAATACAAAAAAAAGAAAAAATTTAATTTAAAAATTAAAATTAAAATAATAATAATAATAAGAAAAAAAAATACAAATTTTAAAATTAACAAAAAAAACAAATTTAAAAAAAAAAAAACAAAATTGAAAATTGAAAAAGAAAATTAAAATAAAAGAATTAAAAAAAAAAAAAAAAACTATCACTAAAAAACAAAAAAAATGAAAAAAACCACGTGCAAATAATTAAAAAACAAATATCCATAAATTTACTGTTTTTTTTTTAAATGAAACAATTAAAAATTTTAAAAAATGAAAAACTAAATAAACTAAAAGATTAAAAAAAAATTAAATTAAATTAAAATTTAATAAATTTAATAAATAAATTTTAAATTTTAAAAAATAATTAATCTAAAATATAAAATTTTAAAACAAAATTTAAAAAAAAAATAATAATAATAATTAAAACAATTTAAATTTAAAATAAAAAATTTGAATAAAAAAACAAATAATTTTGAATTTTTTGAATCTAAAAAAAAAATCAAATTAAAAAAAAATATTAAAAAAAAAAAAAAAAAATTTGATCGTGGTGGCACCGCCAATCGCCCAGGTGGCGGTGGAGGCCGACCGCAGGGCGGGAAGCCGATTCCGGGAATCGCCCTGCCGCGGTGCGAGGGGCCGATTCCAGGAATCACCCTTCCGCGGTGGGAGGCCGATACCTAGAATCACCCTGAGGCCGATTCCAGGAATCGACCTGCCGCGGCGCGGGAGGCCGATTCCGGGAATCGCCCTGCCGCCGCAGGAGGCCAATTCCAGGAATCGCCCTCCCACGGCGGGAGGCTGGTTCCGGGAATCGCCCTGAGGCCGATTCCGGGAATCGTCCTCCCGCCGCGGGAGGTCGATTCCCGGAATCGGCTTCTCGCCGTGGGAGGGTGATTCTCGGAATCGGCCTCCCGCCCAGCGGCTGGCCTCCGCCGCCACCTGGGCGGGAGGCCGATTAGCGACGCCACCACGATCAAAAAATTCTTTTTATTCTTATTTTTATTTTTATTTTTAATATTTTATTTTTTTTAAATTCAAAAAATTTAATTTTTTTTTTATAATTTAATTTTTATATTTGAAATTTAATTTGTTTTAATTTGTTTTGTTTTTTTTTTAATTTCGTTCATTTTTTTGTTTTTAATTTTTTTTTTTTCTAAATTTTGCTAAATTTTTTTATTAAATTTTGTATTTTTTTTTATTTAATTGATTTTTTTTTAATTTATTTGAATTTAATAAAAAAAAATTTAACTTTTTAATTTTTTTATTATTTTTTTTAATAACATAAAATTTTTATATTTTTTTTATTTCAATTAAAATTGTGTATTTAAAATTATATATATATATATATATATATATATATATATATATATATATATATATATATATATATATATTTATTTATTTATTTATTTAACTTAATATTTTCAAATTAATTTTTATTTTATTTTATTTTTTATTTAATTTATTTTTTTCAATTTTTCAATTTTAATTGATTTTTAAAGTTTTTTAACTTTTTATTTTAACAATGTTTTTTTTTTTTCAAAATTTATTTGTTTATTCATTTATTTATTAAAATTTAATATTTGTTTTCTTTAAATTTAATTTGTTGTTTTAATATTAACATTTTTTTAATTTAATAAAATCTAATATATATATTTTTAATTTAAGTTTATATATATATATATATATATATATATATATATATATATATATATATATATATTATATTTTTTATAATTTAAATTTAATTTATTTTTTAAAATCTATTTGTGTTTTTAATATATATTTTTTTAAACTTAATATTTTTATTGTATTTTATTTTTCATTTTTATTTTTAATTAATTTTTCATCTTTTTATTTTTAATTTCAATATTTTTTTTTTTATTTTTTTTTTTAAGTTTTAAATTTATTAAAATTTAATATATTTCTTTAAATTTTTATTTTTTTTTAATTTTTTTTTTTTCTAATTTAATAAACATTTTCTTTTTATTTTTTAAATTTAATTTCTATATTTTATTTTTTATAATTTCTTTCCTTTTTTAAATTGTTTTTCTTTTTTAATTTAATATTTTTATTTTGTTTTTATTTTTATTTTTTTATTTCTATATATTTTGAAATTTTAATCTTTTATTTTTTTATTTTTTTTTATTTTTTCTTAAATTTTAGGTTTTTTTTAATGTTTGAATTAAAATTTTTATTTTGTTTTTATTTTTATTTTTTTATTCCTATATATTTTTAAATTTTAAGCTTTAAAATGTTTTTATTTTTTAAACTTATTTTTTTTCTTAAATTTTAGGTTTTTTTTTAATGTTTGAATTTTAAAAATTAAAAAATGTTATTTCTATTTTTAAAAATGTCAAAAATATGGCACAATTTTTTTTTTGTTATTCTAGCATCAACTGGTTTTGTTTTGAGGGTGTTTTTTCAATCCTTTTTTCAAGAAACAATTTTGTTTTTAGCATAATTTTATAAAATGTTGAAATTTGACCTTCAAAAAACAAATGGTCTGAGTCTGTTTTGTTTTTTGGTGTTATTCATGTTTTTTGAGTCTTTTTGGGTTAGAGTTCCGTTTTGATCCCAGATTACCTATTTCATCGATAACAATGTTATATCTATTACATAGAACAAATTGGGATAGGATTGAAGGATTTATAAAGTAGCCACAAATAGGAGAAGGAAGGAGACATTTGAGCCTATACATATTGTTAAATTTCCTAAACTCCAAGCATGGATCGAAGTTTGGTAAACTTCGCTTCTGTGAGAGCCTTCGTAAAGATATCGGCTACTTGATCATTGGTTGGACAGTACTGTACTTCAAGAACACGATCATGAATGAGCTTTCTGATGAAGAGTATGTGGAGTTCAATGTGTTTCATACGTTGATGTTGAACTGAATCTTTACATAGTTGAATGGCACTCTGATTATCACACCAAGGTGTAGTTGGATGCCGCTGATGAATACCAAATTCAGACAGGATCTAACGAAGCCACATGGCTTCCTTGCTGGCTTCAACTGCACCACGATACTCTGCTTCTGCTAAAGAAAGAGAGATGGCACTTTGTTTCTTACAAGACCAAGTAATAGGTCCTGAACCAAGAGTGAATACATATCCTGCAGTAGACTTTCGATCATCAGGGTCACCAACCCAATCAGAATCAGTGAAACCAATCAACAATGGAGATGCTCCTGCACTGTAATGAATCCCGAACTGAACTGTACCTCGAATATATCGAAGTATTCTTTTAGCTGCTTTCCAGTGACTTTCATGAGGTTGGTGCATAAACCGAGCGACAAGACCAATGGCAAAGGAAAGGTCAGGACGGGTATGGGTTAGATACAGAAGTTTACCAACAAGTTGACGATATAAGGTAGCATCAACTTTAGGGGTAGTACAAGTGACTGAAAGCTTGACTCCAGACTGAAAGGGAGAAGGGGCTGGCTTACAGTCTTCCATGTGAAAGTGGTGTAGAAGATCACAGGCATACTTGGACTGAGAGAGGGTAATGCCTTCCTTGGATTGCAAGACCTGAAGACCAAGGAAATAATGCAAGTGTCCTAAGTCTGTCATTTCAAACTTCTTTTTGAGGCTAGACTTCACATGGTTTATATGGTTTGGATCACTACCAGTAAGGATAAGATCATCAACATAAAGAACAAGGATGGTGAAGGACTTACCCACTTTCTTGGTGTAGACATTGTTGTTAGAATGACACCTAGAAAAGCCATTATCTAATAGAAATCTATCCATTTTGGCATACCAAGCCCGAGGAGCTTGTTTGAGACCATAGAGAGACTTCCTAAGGCGACAAAAAAGGCTAGAGTCATTTTGGATAAAGCCAGGGGGTTGTTCCATGTAGATTTCTTCATGCAAATCTCCATGTAAGAAGGCAGATTTAACATCCATTTGATGGACTTCCCATTTAAAGGAGGCAGCAAGGGAAAGAACAAGGCAGATAGAATTCATTTTGGCAATAGGGGAGAAGGTTTCAGTATAGTCAATGCCTTCAACTTGTGAAAAACCTTTAGCGACAAGACGAGCTTTATTTCTATCCACTTTTCCATCTGGTCCAAACTTTTTTTTGTAAACCCATCTGCATCTGAAAAGTTTTCTTCCTTTTGGAAGAGGAACAAGATCCCAAGTATCATTCGCTAATAAGGAACTATATTCTTCATTCATAGCTTCATCCCAAGTTGGATGACCGGAGGCTTCTTCAAAGGTTTCTGGATCAGGATTTTCTGGAACTTGAGCCAATAAGGAAGAAGCTCTTTCGAACTGAGAATGTGTACATCATCGATCGGCAAGGTCACCTGTAAGAGAACTTGTTGCATCCCGAGTAGAGCGGACCCATCTTGGAAGCGGTGGAGTATAAGGAACAATTTCAAGAGGTGGAGGAGGATTATCATCCTGTTGTCATCACCTGAACTAGAAGGAATGCTATTAGAAATAGAAGAGAGAGAGAGAGAGGTGGCACATATGCCGAATTAGGCTCGCAGGCTAAAGGTGGCACACCCGTCGAACTAGGCTCGCAGGCCAATATATTTTCATCAAATTTTACATCTCTTCTAATGATTATTTTTTTGGATTTTGGTTGAAGAAGTATATATCCTTTGACATCTTCAGAATATCCAACAAAAATGCATTTTTCACTCTTAGTTTCTAAGGCTTTATGTTTCGCATCTGGAATATGGGCCCAAGCATCATTTCCAAAAACACGAAAGCGACTTACATCTGGTTTGATTGAGCTCCAAGCTTCTTCTAGATTTATATTCTTTAAAACCTTAGTAGGAGTGCAATTTACTATGTAATTTGCACAGTTAATGGCTTCTGCCCAAAAATTAAGACCAAGTCCTTTAGATTGAAGCATACAATTAGCCATTTCTTTTAAGGTGTGATTCTTCCATTCAGCTACACCATTTTGTTGTGGAGTATATGGAACAGTATGTTGCAATTGAATGCCATGCTCAATATGGAAGTTGATAAATTTGTTGTTAACGTATTCTCCTCCATTGTCTGATCTTAACTTAAGAATTTGATGTCCAGATTGTTTCTCAACAAATTCCTTAAAGGCCAAGAACATGTTAAAAACTTCACTCTTTAGTTTTAAGAAGTATATCCAAGTGTTTATGGAAAAATCATCAATGAAAGTTAAGAAGTATTTGCAACTAGAGAAAGAAACAACAGGAAGTGGAACACATAAATCACTGTGCACAAGCTACAAAGGGGCTGAAGCGTGCCAAGAGGCACGTTTTTCGAAACTATCCCAATGATGTTTTCCGAGTACACATCCGGAGCAAACACCATCTTTTCAAGATACCATAGGAAGACCCGTCACCATATTTTCCTTACATAGAGTTTGAAGAGAGCGATAGTTTAAGTGACCAAATCGCTCATGCCAAAGTTTGCTCTCTTCATCATTATGAGTAACAAAAACGGAGGGAAGACATGATGACCCAAAGTTGTCAAACTTATACAACCTTTTGGAATCATCAGCAATGCCAGTAGCTAAAATATGTTTAGGATCTTTTAGGTCCTTGATTACAACATCATGAGGTGATAATTCTTGCATGACAAGGTAGGAACACATAGTACATCATTAAACTGACCATTATCGAGATGAATGGTTCCAAATCCTACAACACTAAGAGGTCTATCATCACCAACATAAATATGTTTGGTGTTACAATCATTTAAAGAAGAAAACATGGCTTTATTTTTGGACATGTGATAAGAAGCTCCAGAATCAATGAGCCACTCATGAGAATGAGAAGAGGAAGATACATTTAATGCATAACCAGATCTTGATGCTTGACAACCACAAGTAGAAAGTGCCATTCCTGAAGATGAAGGTGGAGAGTGCTCCAAATTGATGTTGTGCTTCTTCATTGCTGCTTCTAAGGCTTACATATTCTTAAAAAAATTGGACTCTATATGGCCATCATGATTGCAAAATTTGCAATGTCAATCTGTCTTCTTCCCTTTGTTTTTATATGCCTTGTCATTTTGGTGAGTTTCTTTTTCAGTTTGAAGTTGAAATTGCTTAGGACCCTTGTTTGGTTTCAGACCAGACTTTTTAGGATACTGCTTCTTAGAAGATTTGTGTTGGGCTGCTAAGGCTTTCTTAGAAGCGTTTCCAGAAGTGATAAGACCAAGGTGTAAGATTTTTTCTTGTTCTCTTATCAAAGAATCACAAAAGGCATCAAAATATGGGTTCTTGTAGGTGGTTCCCAAAGAAATGATGGCTTCTCTAGTGGAATGGAAGGCAGAAAAAAATACAGAGTATGTAGGGCCAAGCTTAGTAAGAATGCAATATATGAGGCTACCATCTTCCTTTTTGACCTTACAACCTTCTAAAAGAACTCTGAGGGTCTTGAATTTAGACCAAAAATCTTCAATAGAGGAGAAATTATTGGGGTCCAAAGTAAGAAACTCATTTTCGAGCTGATGGGCCCTAATTTGATTTTGAATGCCAAAGACATTATTTAGCTTGTCCAGGGCTTCAAGAGGGGTGTCATTATCAAGGATATGAAACCGAAAATATTGAGCAATGGACATTCCTATCAACCCTCGTGCTTGATCTTCTTTATTTTCCCATTTAGCAACTTTATCATCATCAAAAGGTTTAGTTTCTAGCCTTGTGGCTATTCTATAAAGCACTTTACTTCTAAGTATATCTACCATGTGAGGTAGCCATTGGAAATAATTGGTGTTGTTAAGAATAATCGGGCATGCACTTTCCAGTTTTTTTTTTAAAACCTGAAGTTGAGAAAAGCTGAAACTAACTGCTCCAATGGAAAGATCTCAAAAAATTGTGCCGTTTCAAAAAAAAGGGCTGGAAAAACGGCTTTCGGATGAAGAATTTATGCATTTTGAAAAATCTGAGTTGTAGATGCAGAATAGTTATAGGAACGGGATGAAGTGCGGTTTTTTTTTTTTATTCCACCCCTTTTAACAAATTTTTTTTACAAAAGAAGCTTGAGAAGGAGACTTGAACCCAAGACCTATATTCTCATAAACTAACCCCTCACCAAATGATATAGTAAAAGGATCACATTATTGTTTGAAAGGAGGAAGGGGTGTTTTTTTTTTTTTTTTCGATGTGTGTGTCTTTCCCTGCACAAAAAAACACAAAAAACGAGCCAAAAAAAATGGAAGCAGAATGTTAGATTTTCGATTAGCCTTACTGGCAACTATCAATTTTTTCACTATTTCTGATTTCCCGAGATCACACAAAGACGCAGGGAAAGAGCATACGTAGCAAAAAAATATATTTTTCATGTTTTTGATTTGCTGAGATCACACGCAGCGCACAGCAAAGAGCATACACAGAGAAGAGGATCTAGATCTGGTAAATAAATAAAACCTAAAAACGAAAATAAAAGGAGGGAACCGAAATAAGAAGAACTATTAACAAATATAACTGCAAAATAGATGCTTTATACCTCCAGATCTAAATTGTCATAACTTGGGTAGCCGGAAACCTTTTTGCATGAAATGAAAGGCGTTCCTCACTGTAACAGATGCTTCGGACACAACCGAGTAGTTCTACAAGCCCAACAATGTTCAAAAATAGTATATCTACAAAACGACATTCGCATGCAGTCAAACCGGCTTCGGATTTTGATCAACAACGAACGCGGCCCTCAAAATAGCTCTGATACCATGTAGGAATTTACAGGGTAAGTTCCGTAGAACAGGAACCAAATTACACCGCTCACAAACAGATCACAAATCAGTACACCAGTATAATCACGTGGTTAAAACCCTCAAAGAGGGAAATAGTCCACGGCCTGAGCCAACGCGGCCACTTCAAGAAATTTATTAATATAAAAAGAAAAGTTACATATGTTTCTCTCATAAACGGTTACCGGACAAATGACCCTCCATGCTCTTTAAATAGAGATCATGGACCAATCGAGTGTTAAGCCACGGATCAAGTGTTGTTAATACCGAGGTGAGAGATAACCGTCGGATCACTACAAATTGTGACCGTCGGATTATAAGTTATAAATGTACATGGTAAAGAAACACACTTTACCTAACTCTACACTAGACTAACTTATTCTTAACTATTTCCTATGTGTCGGAATATCCTGACACTTATTAGATGAAGTTGACCTATTTCCATTGATGTTGAAGGAGGAGTGATAGAAGAGAATATTGGTCTGGAGTTTATGTTTGTTTTCCGTCAATGCCAAAGGGGGATATTGTTGTAATTATGGTTTTCATGATTGCGTATAGCTTGTGTTGGCATTCTTTCCATGGTTGCAGCTAGCTTATATTGGCATTGTTGTCAACCTTGTGATAGTCTACATAATGCATTGATTTCAACCTTGTGATGCCTCGTGATGGTATATATGATGGAATTGATGTGTTTTTGTATGTATAGAGGAGTTGGAGAAGGATATACATGTGTTGGAGATGTTTGTGCTCCATGTTGATGAGTTTGGAAAACTAGGTTTTGTGTTCGTGACGTGTTGCAGAGGTGCTTGGCCTAGTTGATTAGTTTATGTCTTAGCCCATTTGGTCTACTTGTAGAGGTGCTACAACGTTGTGCAGAGGAGTTGCAAGTTGTGTAGGTTTCTAAGAAGAGTATATAGCTATTGCAGTCATGTTAACCCTTGACTTCTTGGTTTCTAGTTCAGCTTGATGATGGTACTTGGTTGTGATTTTAGCCCACTTGTTGAGGTGTCACAAATCTTGGAAGAGGTTTGGAGGTGTTTATAGGTGTTGATGGAGGAGTGCAAGAAGCTCGACATAGTTCTGAGCTGAAGGTCCCTTGCTTTCTGCTATGATCTGCCACAACCACTGGGAAGGAGTGTTTATTTCAGTAATGTGGGCTATGTTAAAATTGTTAGGTGGTTTCTCCTTTGCACATGTGGTATTTATTCAGCTTCAATTAGCCCTTGGCATCTAAAGAGCAAGCATACTTATAGTTGCAGCAACACGAATCAAAACTCCCACATTAGCTTAGTGCATAGACCATTCAACCATGAATACAATTCATGTTAATTACACAGCCAAAATATATTATTTTTCACTGTTTTCCGTTAACTTATTATCATTTTTATCTATGTCTAGTCCACCAAATGGATTGATGTTGTTATTTTGTGCTAAATTAAGATTCTTAAAATTTATATGTATAACACCACCCTATAACACAAGTAGGAGACTATCATATGAACTTTGTATTGTTGCTTTTTTTTGGTTTATAATTGAATATATAAAGTTGTGAGTGCACATTTACGTGAATATATTTTGATGTGCAGTGATGGTTAACTCAGGAAGTTTAATTCAAAGTTTGTGATAACCATTTAAAATCATTGAGGCATAGGGAGACATTGAGCAACTTCCCACTCAAGGTGTGGTTCTGTGTAAATTATATTTCATGTTTTCATTTGTAGGTATTGTTACTACTCAAAGTAGCAGGGGTCCTATGAGGGGGTCCTATGGGGCAGCTACTAGGTCAAGGAAAATAATGGAGCGATATCCCAATGTCACCTCAGATAAGGCTCCCTTCTCTTTACAAACTTTCACCGATGGGAGGAGACTCGGTATAAGAGGAATCACTATAATGGATGTGTTAATGAGAGGATAAAGGGTGATTCCCAAGGCCTATTTGTAAGAGAGACTCAATTTTGTGGCTTTCTTTCTTACAAAACAAGGTGATATGCTCTCTACGAAGGGCCTAGAGGATTTTTGAGGCTAGGGTTTGGGAATGTATCTTATAAAGATGAACCATAGGCCTATAAATCATTATGGAGACTTGGTATTTATGTGATCTTTATGGAATTAGAGTTGTAAAGTTGCAAGATCACCCAGGGCCAAGTGGACAGAAAATTAGGTCAAGGGTATGGAGTTGATCAACCAAGGAGGTGCTTGAACTAATTAGGTAAGAGAATAGGATCAAAGGACTAATTTTCTCTTGTGATTTGGATTAAATGATCCTAATGAGGTCATTGACCCAAAATCAACCTAGGGAAAGAAATGGTCTTGTGGCCAGGGATTTCTATATCTTGGGATTCCACCATCGAAATTGCTTGAAATTTGGAGGACCTCTTGAGAAAACTGCAACGCGGTATTGGACCAATTTTCAAGGGTTTTGGATGGATACAAATGAATTCGTGTGATTCCCTAGGAGACCTTCTAGCGATAGACATAAAATTGGAAGAATTGAAGAAAAAACAATGTTATTTTTTACAACCAAAGGGATATGAGGATAAATTCCTTATTGTTTGGGCTTAATGGATAAATTCATGAGCTAAGGAGCCCTATTTGATATTTTCTAGCCTCTCTAAGGGTAGCAACTAGATAAATAGATGTTTATATTACAAAATTGTGAAGGAGATAAAGTTTCTAGGTCTTTAACCTAAGAGGTGCCTCTAGTAACATTCACCCAATACCTTAAAGGTCAATGCGTGTAATTAATCAATTATTCAAGGTCCAGATGAATTTCACATTACATTTAACCCATACGAGAATAAAAATAACAACATACATGCAATTAACCATTAAGATAACAAGAATAAAATCAAAATTTTGACTTACGTGAGAGAGAGAGAGAGAGTATATCCATTTATAAACTTCGTATTAGATAAGCTCCAAAGACCAAAAAAACACAAACATCATAATGCATCAAGAAAAGCTCCAAAAATTCATCCCAACAAAAAGTGTCAAATCTCAAAAGATATACTAATCCAATCCAAGTGATGATGAATGAGAGAGAATGCCTCTCTTCTATTCATACAATCCTCTAAGGTATTTGAATGCCCCAATTTGGACTAATAATTCCCCTAGAATAAAATAATGTGCATAATAACAATACTTTTGGTGACAAACCCACCAAATAGCTCAATAACATCAGAATAAGCCTCTCAAGAGGGTTGAATGATCAATTAATTGATTCATTGGGCCTTTGAAGAGGCTTAATGAAGTCCAAGGGGTGCCATGATCTAGAAACAAACTACAAACATAGTGAACAAGGTTTTTCCATTTGTTTTCCAAGCGAGAACCCGTGGTGCTCCCTAGTGGGTGTGGGGGCACAAGGACATCCTCATGGGGCTTCAAGTGGATCAAAAATTCCTGTGGACCATCTGTAAGGGATATGATGATTATATAAGCCCTCCATCTACAGTGGGAGACATCCTCTGGACCTTGGAACATCTTCCAAGTGTATGGTGCAAGTGTGGAGTCGACTAGGCATGCTGAAATAGGTGTATCATCCTCATCCAAAAGGTGGAACAAGAGCAATAAATGAGCATTTTTGGGGATCCATGAAGTAATGTTTGTTATTATGGAAGCCCATGGCTCTCAACTCTCACCCAACAAGTGCCAATGTGGCCCTCTAGAGGGATAGGACCTGGTATAGGGAGACCAAGCCCTACATGGAGACCCACCACAATCCTCCATAAGATTTGATGTGTTCCCTTTCCTTCCAATATGATTCATCAAGATAATCAAGTAAAATAGCCTACAAGTCATGGAACCAATGGGGCACTTAATGGTGGCATGCCCTTCCATAGTGGGCTTTGGAATGTACACGTGTCTCCAAGATCAATAAGGGGGTTAATCAAGCACCCTATTAGGTGGTTTCAACATTTTAAAGGGGTTGACATGTCCATGGTACATCCCTCAAGCGGTAGGTGGAAAATGATATAGTAATGGAATGGAGTGGGGATCATGGGAATCATCCAGACCACATGTCATGGTACAAGGGTAGATATAATAAGGGAATCCCACACCTAGGTATATGAGTGTAGGAGGGAATGAATTGTGGTACATGAATTACCCCAACCCTTTTTTTCCACCCTTCTTCATATGCATTTTTCTTTTGATTGATTTTTCTTCATAACTGCGTAGGGCTCTAGGGGATCAGAGTATGATGTGTAATATATTGCATTGGATACCCCATTAAGTTGGGGAAATTCATTTCCCACTAGGGGTTGGGAAAATCATGGGCTCCTTAATGATGGAGGGGGCTCATCTAGGGACCATAAGAACTAGAGTAATGGCCATGGATAAAGGGTAGAGCTCATGTTTGGCTTTTTCCCACGTGCTAAATTTGTATGTACTGACCATATTTTGAATTTTGTGGTACATTTCCTCCTGGGAGTGGCAAAATTATGCCTTTTATTTTCTTTTTAGCTACATCAACCTTCAGGGCATCATTCTAGGTCCGACCCAAGGTGTGGACAAGGGGAGGGGGAGGCTAACGCTATGTGGATCCAGTGGACACATGTGGACCTGGATGGGAAAAGAGACGAATGGGGCTTAAATGAGTGGAAAGGAGTGTTGTAGATGGTGTCAGGAAGTGGGACCATGCAACCAAAATCATGATTTCCCATGTAGTTCCAACCCTAAAGCTAATGGCTAGTAAATGAGATTCCAAAGGACTAGGGTACAAGGGTAACCATGAAATCAGACAGTGGAGACAATAATGTAGACTAAACCCACTCTTTTCACTGAATCCCCCCACCAATACATGCCCCAAAGTGTCCATGAAAATTAAGGACAATTACTTAATTATACCAATGAAAAGCCATACCTTTGGGGTCAGGAGGCCCACCCTCAAACATACATTCATGACAAGTGGTTGAGGGACCACATTGCTAGCTCAGGTGGTGGAGACAATGACACATCAAGCTATCTGGTGGTTGTAAAGGGTTGTTGGCTACTAGCTGGGGATCATCTAGGAGAAAAATTTTCTTCTACATACACTACCCACAGGTGTTGGGTAATAGGTACAATAGAACATTTTTTTGTTTTCAAGTATTTTATGCTCAGTTTATTTCTATGCATAGTTATATTGAAAATATTGTGTGATTTCACGCCTTTTTAAGTTCATATATTAGTGGTTTGGGGGATGTTCCCATCTTCCTTACAAAAAAATGTGGTGGAATTGTATGTCACATAATTTATTGTGTATAAATTCTACCTGGTGACACTGAGCTAGTAACCCTTAGAAGAAAATTAGGTACTCAAGGACCCATTTAGCCAAGTAGTGAACTACCCATAAGAAAATACTTTTATCCAAGTCTAAGTCCCCATGCATTTCCTTTCCTAGGTCATTAAATCACGAGGGAATTTCCTCTTGTGTATATTGCATGGAGTTCCTCACAAGTATACCAGCCCTCGTTTAACAAATAAATGTATTGTGTAGCCTAAACTCTTTGTCAAAATAAGAAACATAGAAACACATCATCACTTATCATTTTGTCTATCTTATGTAGATTGATGACACACCCCCTAGAATTCTCCCATGTCAAATTATTTGACATTAAGTCCTAACCTAATCTTTGCCCATAATCCCTATTATTACTAGGCGGTTTATAAACAACCATAAACCACTTATCCATATAATAGTCTCGAAAGGCTTTGCAGGCCTAACGGTCGATAAAAATGTGTTTCTTATTGATTGATAAAGGTTGTTTGTTTCTTGGGTTAACGAATAATCACAACAAACCTTATTTAGTAATGTTCAGGTCTCTAATTTGGTCTTTATTTATACTCATTCTATAGTATTCATACATCCTAGCCTTGTAAAAAAAAATAGTTCATAGGCCTTGTCCATTGGAAATGGATCATACAATTGATTTTTTGTTGTTGTTGTAAGCAAGAATTTCTATATTATATTAGCTAAACAAAATTTACAGAGTGTACAATCATGAGATCCATCTCTGCCTTGGAGCAAGGAATACAAAGTGTGTAGACAAAAATTCTCGGCCCCTGGGTGGGTAAACCCGAGTTTTCATTTTCCAGAGAGTTTAACATATGAAAAATAATGTTATTCAAATCATAGAGGGTTGAGCCTCCTGACACATTGACAATAGATTGTAGTAAAAGGGAATTAACATACTACATCACAACATTGAGCTTCTCGATATCAAAATGGGCACATTTAGGCTGAGAAGAAAAGGTGTGGCCACACTGGTGTTCATTGAGCCAAAACAAGGTCACTCTGATAAACATTAACCAAAAAGAGAGTGAAGTTTCCAACCTTTTCCCCATCACGTTATCGGTGAATAGCGTATGCTGCAGTGTAGCCACATTGTTTTCGAAGTGGTGCCTCCTCAAGCCTAGGTGTTGCCTTGTGCCTGCGTTGTGTTGTGGTCCTCAGGGGCTTCCTCCAAAATGTAACACACAAATGGGTTGGGCCGAGGGGAGGAGGGAGGTGTATCTTCATTCAACGGAGGAGAGAGGGGGGGGGGGGTGTGGCGCAGAGGGATGAAGAGGAGCTCTGCGAGGAGAGGGAAGGGACAATATGGCGAGAGGGGACACGAGTGAGAAAAATCAGGGGATGGAAGGTTGGGGGGTGAGAAATGTCGAGATCTATGACTAGTCTTAAGCGACGATGAAGAATGACTGAGATATGTGGAGAGCTCCGCAATTCAATTGGTTTCCTTGGCCTTATCCTGCTCTTTGTCCTTCAATTGATGGGTCATGAGATTGCGGAGAGCCTAAAGGGATGTGTGTTCCTTGCGAGTATCCTCTTCCTTCATGCTATCCACTATCCTTCTAATGATCTTAGGAATGTTATGGTCGAAGAAGGTGGCAATGGAAATGTCATCTAGAGTGGTTGGGGGTCAACTACACCCTCTTCCTTGGCCAAGGTGGCATCCCATACCCCTTTCACTGCTCATGATTGAATTGCACGGGTCAGGCATCATAGAATTAGGGCTAGAAGGAGTGACATGGAGTGTAGGGGAGGGAAACCCGAAGAGAAACAACTGGGAGGCTAGGTCATTGCAGAATATAATTTTGGATTTGACAAGGTGAGTTGTGCATTCTAATGTGAGGGAATCAATGCATCAAAGAAATCAAATGTCTACCATTTGTTGAAGGATAGTCTCCATGTGTCATACATCAGCAAGTGGAGGAGGTGATATGCCTCTGGGCACCTGAATCCGGGGGATCATACAATTGAATTTAGTGAACATGGAAGCAATAATTTCATGAGGTCCCTTTGGTGTTTTAGATATCATGTACGAGTATCGTCAAAGTAGCCGAGGATGCATCAATTTCAACATTGAAATTTATTTGTTTTTGGTTGGGGTTTGGTTGTTCTAAGTTGTGGTTTGGTAATGAAAATTATGGATTCTCACTAGGATCCATGGTAACCAAGCCTAGTACAAATCAATATGGTGCTTGTGTTTAGGGTATCATTTAGATTTATTTATTTTTAAACTAAATTTTCAGGAAAACAAGAAACAAATAAAATCAAAGATATTCCATTGGAACACATACTTGGAATCCAAAGCAGAGCTAATTGGTTGACTTGGTGCTTGATGTAGGTTGATGTTGAAAATTTTGGCTTGAAAACAACTCAAAACACATCATGTGGTATAAAATAGTAAAAACATGGGCCACAAGCACATAAAAATGTGTCGTACTAGGAACATATGCGCATTCCTAAGAACGTGTGCATGCTTTTGAGCCATGTCAACTTGGCATCCTAGTTGGCGGTTTAAGGCTTAGTGAGCCTTAACACCCTAGAGCATGTGTTTTTTTCGAGGAACACACATGTGTTCCTATGGGCCCACATTCTTATTGGCCCCATCGCCACTTTTGAGGCCATCATTAACATGCAAACACCCATATATTAATGTATAAATGGCCTTGATATCAAACACATTAAATTCTCTAGATTAAATAAGTAAATGTGCTTAACATGGTGAACTATAATAAATATGATTTATATAGTTAGTATAGAAGTAATGAGCAACCATAATAAAAGATTAATAAATCAATAAATTAGTAAATTACCGAATTAATAATTAAAAAATCAATTAAACCAATATATTCAACCATAATTAAAACATTGAAATATGATTAATTATATTAAAAGAAATCCATAATTAAATTAAAATTTATCTATATTATATTATTACTAATATTTTATGTATAACTTATTACTAACTATTATTATTGGTATAATAAATAAAATATTCCAAATGCTCATGTTTTGGTGACAAAATATATCATTTTGATGCGGTGTTGTTGAAGAGATAAATACTTTTTTATTTATAAAGTTATAAAATTTATAAAAAAACAAAAGGATTAAAACATCAATAATATTTTGATCCATTAATAAAAGTATAAAAGAAAAAATGAGAAAAAATAATAATGAAATATACTTTGTTATTTGGTTACTTTAAAACGTCCATGATCATAAATTTGAAGCGAAGGCCGGAAGGTCTTTTAAAAATGAAAATCATGCTATTTTCGAAAAAAGAAATTAGAAACGTAAAGGGAAAAATAATAATGAAATATACTTAGCCACTTGCTTAATTCGAAATAATCCATGATGATAAATTTGAAGAAACGGCACTCAAATGTCTTTTAAGAATGAAAAACCCGCATGAAAAGTGAAGAGAAAAGTTAGCAAATGTAATTCTTGGCGGGGATGAGTTATCATGGCAGGTAAGGCATCGAGACATTACGATCATCGCATGCTCACTGTGAACGATGTTGGCGAATCGCACATAGTGCATTGTCTGTGGCCTCCATCGTTATGAGTGGCAAACGCAAATCTTAATTGCAAAATATCATCTGTGATACTTAATGACGATTGGAAGCGACGCAGAATCGAGGGAATTGAGGAACGGCAATAACAATAAGTCTTCACCGAAGGGTGCATTTAATTAACATTTATGCTCCTTATAAGGATAGACAAAGATTTTGGAGGAGAATGGAGGCTTGTGGCCTTCTTTTACTTGACTACTCTATCATTGCACTTAAAGAATGGTGGCTTGTGGCTTTCTTTTACTTTGACTACTCTATCATTGCAGGGATTTTAACTGCACTTTAAGGGATGAGGAGATTTGGGCCCTTAGGGGTTGGCGGTATCCTACGGAAGAATTTATGCAATCGCTTATTAAATTCTCAAATCTGATAGATTTAGCTCTGGAGAGGGAAGGACCGACGTGGTTCAATGGACGTTTGGGAGAGGAGTTCATTGGGAAGAGGATTGATAGAGTCATGGTGCAAGTTTCTCTCCTGCCCATGATGGGGGGTTTAAAGGTTCAGGCCTAGGACTTTGTTATCTCCGATCATCGTCTGATCTCAATAGAGTGGCTTTTTGAGAATACGAAAGGGGGGTACCCCTTCCAATTTAACCGGGTTTGGTTAAACAATGCAACATTCAATTCGTTGTTCAGAGAGCATATAGGTGACAATATTAGAGAGGAGGGTTCTTCGGTGATGGAACACTTATCAAAATCATTGCGAAGCTTGAAGGACCGAGTGAAAAAATGGGAGAAAACTAAGAAAGTTATATTACTCTGGGAGCTAAAGAATATCATGGGAGAGATAACTAAGCTACTACAAGAGATTGAAGAAGGGGATTCAAATCCAAACCGATGGACCCGACTAAAACAACTGGAATCTGAAATGAGAAAGATATTGCTTATCCAAGAACAGTCCTGGCGAATTAAGAGTTGGGCTACGTGGTTAATGGAAGGTGACAACAATACCAAGTTTTTCCATCATTTTGCAAACAGAAGGAAAAAAGTAAATGCGATTTGGCAAATTGAGGTAAATGGTGAACTTGTTAATTCCACTGTGGGCATCCAAGAGGAAGCTGTGAAATTCTTTGACAGTCTCTATAAGGGCAAGGAGGATTTAGTATTTGAAGAACAATTAAAGGCTCTCGAAGATTTCCCAAGGATGTTTGGCGCCGAAGAAAACGAATTTCTACAGAGGCCAACTACCAAGGATGAAGTGGAATGTGTACTGAAGCCTTTCCCAGCGGATAAGATTCTGGGACCAGATGGCTGGAACCCGGATTTTTTCATTCACTTCTCTGACATTTTCCTTCAGGATATCACGAACATGGTCGAGGAAGTAAAAGACACTGGCAAGTTCAAGGGAGGGATAAACTCGACTTTTTCGGCCCTAATCCCCAAGAAAAAGGATCCTCGGTGTTTTGAGGATTATAGACATATATCATTATGCAATACCCTCTACAAAATAGTATCAAAGTTGATGGCTCAAAGGCTAAAAAGGGTCCTATCCTGCTTTGTCACTCCAGAACAATGGGGCTTTTTACCTGGTAGGAGCATCCATGATGCGGTGGCGGTTACACAAGAGACCATGCATTCTATCAAGTCGCAGAAAATCAAAGCAGGAATAATGAAAGTGGATCTGAGTAAAGCCTATGATAGAGTATACTAGGGTTTTCTTAAATTGATACTCCATAAGATCGATACGCTCAATGACTCGATAGATTGGATTATGGGCTGCATCAATACTTCTTCCATGTTGGTCATCATTAATGGCTCAACATCGAATTTTTTCAGACCACGGAGAGGACTCCGGTAGGGATGTGCACTATCTCCCCTCCTATTCATCCTTGTGATGGATGCCTTCAACCTAAATATAAAGAGCACATTGGAATTCGAAGATTTCCAGGGCATAAGAATTACCATCAAGAGGGATAGCTCACACAATTTTTTTGTAGATGATGTCCTTATTTTTGGGCTATTGATCAAAAGATGTTGGTGGGCACCATGTAAGATTTTCAATAATTTTTGTGTTGCGTCGGGTATGGAGGCGAATGGAGGAAAATCATGTTTTTACCATTCGGAAGGATCCAAGGAAATTCTTGATTACATTAAATTTCTTTTTAATTTCCGAATGTCAAATCTTGATGAAGGGATCACTTACCTCGGATTCCACTTGCGAGCCACGAGATATACTGCAAGTGATTAATCATGGATACTGGAAAGATATCGGCGTAGAATAAAAGCATGGTCAAGCAAGTGGTTGTCAAAGGGAGGATGACTTGTCTTAACTCAGGCAGTACTTCAACAATATACGGTATATTGGGCACATTTATATGGTATTCCAAAGAATATGATCAACAATATTCGAAGTTATATGGCAAAATTTATATGGAATGGTGGTCTAGGAAAAGGATCTTATCACTTGGAAAAATGGGATATGATAGCAAGGCCTAAGAAATTAGGGGGTTGGGGGGTAATCGAATTGGAAACTTTTGGAAAGGCCCTCATGATGAAGTCAATATGGAGATGCCTACACTCTTCGGGCCTTTGGAAGGACATAATGGACTGCAAATATTTCAAAAACAAATCGGTGGAAGATTTATTTATGGAAGAAAATCCACAGCAACGGAAAGGATCACCGATATGGACATGTTTCATCAAACTATGGCCTCAGTTTAAGGACAACCTGCAATCGCACTTTGGAAATGGGGGTCATATCCAAATTGGCCATACAGAATTAGGGGGTCTACAACATACTTCAAATATCAGTTGGGAGCTGCTATCGTTTCTACATAGGAAAGGTATTTTTTTGTTTAGTCAAATTATGGATTGGAAAGAGGAAATCCCGAAATGGCATTCAACAAGACAACTTGGATTATCAGACTCACACGTTGAATATTGGAATAAATACTGTGAGAGTTTAAGAAGCATGGGTTTAACCAAAAATAATAAGGGGGGTCGAGTTAAGTGGGGAGGCAAACTCAACAAAGGCCAGATTGTTATCAAAGAGAACTATAGAGACATGATGAAAGAACTGGTGGGCTCGGAACATCCCAATTGGATCCAGGAACTGTGGAAACTAAAAGTTCAAAAAAAATTGATTATCTTCTATTGGTTGGTATGGAAGGACAAAAACCTTATGTGGAACAATTTACAAAGAAGAGGGATAAATGAGCCAGGGATTTACAGACTCTGTTGGAAAGCTGCAGAAGACAACATTCATTTATTTTACGAATTTCCTTTTAATAGGATGATCCTCCAACTAATATGCAGGAAATGTCAATTTGAGACACCCTCATATGACAGTGCAACAAACTGTTTCTTATGGTGGTCGGGGAAAGGTAAGTCTTTCAGGAACTTGCCCTTCATTTATCACTGGTGTATGTGGTGTTGCCGAAATAGGTAGATTTTTGAAGGGCAGTCTAGCTCTCCGAATAAGGTTAGTAAACAGGTTTTTATTTTTTGGGAAAACCTGAAGGTTAAAGGAAAAGCTCCCCCGGATCTGTCAAGGAGAAACCGACCACACGAAATCCACTACCCAGCTGGGTTTTTTGACGGGGCAACTCAAAATCAAGAGTGTGGTTGTGGTGTGTGGTTGATGATTACACCTACTTGCCACTATAATATCCACTGATATGGCAAACAAGGAACTAACACGAGAGCAGAGACTTTGGCACTTTTGGGACTGTTGTGGTTTGCACACCACCTCTGCATTGAAAAACTGTATGTTTTTGGGGACTCACAAGTCCTTATAGATCATCTGAAGAAAGGCATGACTCTGAATCTTGAGGAATTATCAACTTGGATGGAAAGAATAGAGATCATGAGAAAAAAGTTCACTTCCATTACTTTCTCTCACATCTATAGAGAAAAGAACTCGCAGGCTGATAAGCTATCTAAGAAGGGTTTAACAGGGAGATATGGAGAAATGCACTACGAGCTGTTTGAAGCCTCTGGTAATGGTGAAAAGGGCACAGTTATTTTTTTCTAACTCTTTTGTTTCTGTTGGTTTATGAAAGCAGATCTGGTGATTAGAAGCAACACCAATAGTAACAGTTTTCATGTTTCTTTTGTTGGGCCGATCAATGCCTACTGTACTTTTTGATGAATGTTAGAAAGCAAAGTGGCATAGAGTGCTCTCATGGTAAAAAAGGAGATAAGAAGGTCATTAACCATTACCCTCGTTGACGGGATTATCACAGACAGGAATGTGCTCTCCGAAGCCCAGACATTTTGATCCTTAGCATGTTCTGTTTTAATAAAAAAACCTATTTCTATGAGAGATTTTTGGTTTTGGATATAGACAGATAAAAATGTAATGGACAAGAAAGAGAATTCAAATGTTATTTTTGATGTAAATATCAAAAGATCCCAAAGAATTATGTATTGGTACTCTATATAAACCAGTTGTTTTTTTCTACTGAAAAATCAAAGGATCATCTGGATGCTGGAGTTGTATTTGTCTTGGAATTCAAATGTTTTTTTTTTTTTTTTCTGGTTTTTTTTGGGTTTATATTTCATTATAGTTGAAAACATTATATAAAAATTTATGTTTATGTTTGTTATTTTCTACTGAAAAATGAAAGGATCATCTCGATGCAGGAGTGTTGGAATTTTGAATACAATAAACAGAGGAAATGTATTTCCCCCAACAACACAGAGAATGCACAATACTGCGGAAATAAACAATGCACAAACAGGCAAAGCAAAAAAAACAAGAGAGGAACCAAATTTCAATTTTCACTCCTTCACAGTAAAAACAAATGAAATTACATTTCTTCTACAAAATTTGGCTGGAGCCTGTAAAACCTAATGCTATTCAATGTTGGATGGACGTTTAACAACCAATCGTCCTTTCTACTGTCAAAACCATTTCTTCATTAAACGTCGCATAGAGTTGTGTACGCTCGTTTCTTTGTTATGTTGTTTATACATGGAAACGCGCACAAAACATGTTCAAAACACAAAATCCCAGACCTGAAATATTATCCGTTCCGGCTTTGAAATCACGTCGCATCTGTGCCCTTATCGCATTTCGGTGATATCAACTTTTAACTCGCGGCGCTTTACGAGAAATCTTAAACTTGTGCGATTGCGATATGCTGCGGCGATATCGTATCACAAAACAAATAACATAACTATGGGCAGTGGAACGTAAAGTTAAAATGTTGCGATTTGCGATGTTACATGGCACGATCGCATCGCATGTCAAATAACATATGTTGCAGGTGGTTTGGCGGAAAGCATAAAGGATTGTGATTGCGATGTGCGATGCGATATCGCATCGCAAAATCGCGTGCTTTGTTGCGGGGGATTAACAAGTAAGGGATAAACATTGCAATGTGCGGTATTGTGGGAAACAAACATTGGTAAGTGCCATAGTGAAAAAACAAAGGAAATAGGAGGAAAACAAAGGTTTTCATGGTTTGGTTTATGCGGTAAGGTTTAAGGTGGGTCCTGCCAGATATCGCATCGGTGAAAACATAAGATATGGCGAAAGGCTTAAAGGGTAAGGCTTGAAACTTGCGGTTGCAGATATTAAAGGTAAGTCAAAGGCAGTGGGTAAAGAAATAATGCAAAGTTATGGCTCGGTACTCTGCTTCTGGATTTTGTGTGGATTGCGTGAAAAACGCCTACGGATTGAAAATCCTACTACTTGTCCTTCCCTGCTACAAAATTGATTGAAGTGTGCGCTGCTGCCACTTCTTACTCATGGTGGGGGTTGGGAGTATAATTCCAACACTCCCCCTTAATCACAACTGCTGCCATCATTCATTCCCAGACACTGTTTGAGATAAAAAAACTTCTCTGTCTGAATGTCTTTGTGAGGATATCAGCAAACAGTTCCTCTGTCCTGCAATGCTGCAAAACAATCTCACCATTGTTAACCAATTCTCTTATAAAATGATATTTGGCATCTATGTGCTTTGTTCTCTTGTGGAAAACAAAATTCTTTGATCATGCAATTTCTGAGCTATTATCATAATAAATTGTGGTTCCTTTGTCTTGCTCATGACAGAAATCTCTCAGCATCCTTCTCATCCATACTGCTTTACTTGTTACTATTGTTGCTGCCACATATTCAACTTATGTTGTTAATAATGCAACTATTGGTTGCTTCTTGAAAGCCCATGAAATGGATCCCAATCAAAAATGAAATACATACCCAGATGTGCTCTTTCTATCATCTACACTTCCAGCCCAACCATTGTCCGTGTAACCAATCAATTTAAAATTATTAGCTGAGGAGTATAGAACACCATACTCCTTTGTTTCATTCACATATCTCAATATTCTCGTGGCTGCTTGCCAATGTGTCTCCTTTGGTGTCTCCATGAATCTAGAAATTTAATTTACATCATACATAATATTAGGCCTAGTTGCAGTCAAATACATTAGAATTCCAACTATGTTGTTGTACAATGTCGGATCAACATTCTTGCTGCAATCTTCTTTGCTTAATTTTAACACCATGACAGTTGGAGTTGCTGATTCTTTTTTTTTCTTTATGTTAAACCTCTTTAAAACTTCTGCAACATATTTTGCTTGGGAAATAAAAATTCCCTTTTCATTTTTCTTTACTTCTATTCCCAAAAAATATCTCAATAAACCCAAGTCAGTCATTTCAAATTCACTCTTCATGACTGCTTTAAAATCAACAATGAGAGAAACTTCATTGCTTGTGAAAATTAAATCATCTACATATAAAACAACAATAAGGATTTTACCTTAATTTTGTGTAATGTAGAGTGTGGGTTCACCATCACACTTGTCAAACCCATTAGCCATCAGGTAATTATCAATCCTTCTATACCATGCTCTTGGTGCTTTCTTCAGCCCATAAAGAGATTTCTTCAACTTACATACTTTGTGATCTTGGCCTTCTATATCATAGCCAAGAGGTTGTTCAACATATACCTCCTCTTTCAACACTCTATTCAAGAATGTTGACTTTACATCCATTTGATAGACTTTCCACTTTTTTTGTGCTGCTATGGACAACACTGTCCTCACTGTCTCCATCCTTGCAACTGGTGCAAAGGTTTCTTCATAATCTCTTCCTTGTTGCTACTTGTAGCCTTTGACAGCAAGTCTTGTTTTGTGTCTTTCTATCTTGCCTTCAATATTTCTCTTGGCCTTATAGACCCATTTTACTCCAATGACTTCTTTACCTTGTGGGAGGTCCACTAACTCCCATGTGTCATTATTTTCTATTGCTCCAATATCTGCATTCATTGATTCAATCCATTTTTCTTCTTTTACTGCATCTTCAAAATGGATTGGGTCATCAACATGACAAAAAAAAGCAAATAAATAATTTAGACCAGTATTATTATTTACTTCTTCTTGCTCATAAATTTCACTCAAATTTATGAATCTTGGTCTTTTTGGTGTGCTTGGAGTTCCACTTGAACTTGAGGGAGTTGTTGATCCATGTGGTGTGCTTGGAGAAGCACTTCCTTGGTTCTGCACTACTATTCTGTTGCTTTCTTGTGGTGTGCTCTGTTGAGCTTATGTAGGTGGAGGAGGAGCCACCGTTGAGGGATTATTTTCTACAATCAATTCCTCTTTATCTTCATGTGAAATACATGTCTTCACATTTACAGTTTTCTCTGAACTTCCATCCCAAGCTTCTTCTTTAATGAATTGAATATATCTGCTGATTATTACCTTCTTGGTTGATGGATTATAGAGCTTGTAGGCCTTGGATTCATCACTGTATCCAACAAATATACACTTCTCCCCCTTGCTATCCAACTTCTTTCTTAACTGATTTGGGACATGTGCATATGCCACACATCCAAATACTCTCATGTGAGTGACAAACTGCTTTGTTCCACTCCATGTTACTTCCGAAACTTTGTTCATAATAGCTTTGGTTGGACATCTATTTAAAATATAAGCTGCACAATTTACAGCTTCTGCCCAATACTCATTTGTCAAATGCTTTGCCTTCAACATACTTCTGACCATTTACATGATGATCCTATTCTTTATTTCTGCAACACCGTTTTTCTATGGTGTATACCTAGTGGTAAACTGCTTGTGTATGCCGTGCTCCCTCCAGAAATGTAGGAAGTCTTTAGAGATATACTCTCCACCCCTGTCAGTTCTCAACAATTTTATGTAGAGCCCAATTTGCTTCTCAACAAGAGCTTTGAAGTAGTATAACTGTTCAAACACTTCACTTTTGTGTTTTGAGAAATAAACCCATGTCTTTCTTGTGTAATCATCTATAAATGTCAAGAAAATGATTGCCAGCTAATGATGGCGCTTGCATTGGTCCACACAAATTTGAGTGGACAATCTCTAAGGGTGCCTTTGCCCTTATACTCTTTCCTGCTGGAAAGGATTCTCTGTGTTGTTTTCCCAAGATGCAGCCTTCACATAGGCTGTATGGTTTCTTTATTACTGGTAATCCTCTTACCATTCCTTTTCTATACAACAGGTTCAAACCTCCAAAATTGATATGTCCAAATATCAAATGCCATAACTATTTTTCATCTTTCACTTCTTCTTGAAAGATGTCTTGTGTGGCTGCTGCTACAACCCCTCCTTCCTTCAATTTTGTTATGATCTTGAGAGGGAACATCCTATTTCTTGTCATATACAATTCTGCAATGACCCTTTTACTTGGAGGTATGTCCATGATGGTACACACATCATTATTAAAAAACACATTGTATCCCTTATTCACGAGCTGTCCAATTCTTAGAAGGTTACATTTCAGGCCAGGTACATAATAGACATCTGGCACAAACTTCTTCTCTCCCTTATTTGTCAGTATTTATACTCTTCATTTCCCCATGACAGAGACCTTGCTATCAGTCCCCGTTTTTACTTTATATTTCACATTCTCATCTAGATTGGCAAACATTGCTATGTTTCCAGTCATATGGTTACTACATCCTGAATCTAAGAACCATACATCTTCTTGTCTTTCTTGTGCTACATTACAAGTTAAAAGCACATTTCCTTGGTTCTGATTTTCTCTTGTAAAATTTACACTAGGTCTATTACCCATATCATTTTGTTTCTTTCTACATTCCTTGGCATAATGCCCATACTTTTTACAATAATGACATTGGACTTGAGATTTATCATACCTTTTTCCTTGTGCTTGATTTTGGCTTGAGCCTTCTCTTTTATTCTGATTGATGCCCCTTCCACTTGTGCTTGTAGGGCTGCTTCTTCCACCTCTGTGTGGGCTTCTTCCTCTTCCTCGGTAGTTTGATCTTCCTCAACCTCTACCTCGACCAAAAGAAATTTGTGCCTTGAATGCATGCTCCAATGAGGAGTTTGTTGTTCTTTTCAGTCTATGTTCATGAGGCATCAGTCATGCACAAAGCTCATCCACTGAAAGTTGTGAGATATCCTTTGTCTCTTCTATGGCCATTACTATGGCATCAAATCTCGATGGTAAACTTCTTAAGATTTTCTCCACTATTCTCCTTTCCTCAAGTGTCTCTCCACGATACCTTATCTGGGTAACCAAACCAATCACATGTGTGAATAATGAATCTATGTTATCAGACTCTTTCATATAGAGAGTTTCAAAATCTCTCCTCAGCATTTGTAATTTTGCTATCTTAACCTTCTACATGCCTTGATAGGTTGTCTTGAGAATATCCCATGCCTCCTTGGACTTTGTTGTTGCTGCAACTCTTGGGAAAATACTCTCGTGTACTGCTTGGAAGATATAGAAGAGGGCTTTGGAGTCCTTCTTCCTATTATCTTTCAACAAGTCTCTTTATGCTTGTGTCAAAGCATTAAACACTACTGCATCTGCTAGTTCTGGAAAACCATTTTCCACCAGCTCCCATATATCTTGTGAAGAAAACAGGGCCCTCATTGTAATGGACCAATAATCATAATTTTTACCATTGAACTGTGGTAATTATGGATTTTTCAGACTTGTGCCTGATGCTGCCATTCTGATTGTGTAAAAACAAAAGCCTTCTCACTACTAGAGAAATCTGCTTCTTAAACCAATCTTACAACTTCTTCAGTAAAGAGAGCTTGTTCTTTTACTGAGAGCCTAGACCTGCTCTGATACCATGTTGGAATTTTGAATACAACAAACAGAGGAAATGTGTTTCCCCCAAAAACATAAAGAATGCACAATACTGTGGAAATAAACAATACACAGACAGGCAGAGCGTAAAAAGTAGGAGAGGAACCAAATTTCAATTTCTATTCCTTCACAGTAAAAACAAATGAAATTACATTTCTTATACAAAATTTGGTCGGGGCCTGTAAAACCTAATGTTATTCAATTCTGGATGGACGTTTAACAACCAATCGTCCTTTCTGTTATCAAAACCATTTCTTCATTAAACGACGCACATAGTCGTGTACGCTCGTTTCTTCGTTCTGTTGTTTATACACGAGTATAAAACAAGTTCAAAACACAAAAGCCCGAACCTGAAATATTATCAGTTCCGGTTTTGAAATCACGTCGCATCTGCGCCCTTATCGCATTAAATTTTAACTTGTTGCGCTTTACGAGAAAACTTAAACTTGTGTGATTGCGATATGTTGCGGCGATATCGCATCTCAGAGTAAATAACATAACTGCGGGCAGCGGAAGGTAAAGTTAAAATGTTGTGATTTGTGATGTGATGTGGCACAATCGCATCGCATGTCAAATAACATATGTTCCGGGCGGTTTGGCGGAAAGCGTAAAGGATTGTGATTGCGATGTGCGATGCGATATCGCATCGCAACATCATGAGCTTTGTTGCGGGGGCTTAACAGGTAAGGGATAAAAATTGCGAAGTGCGGTATTGTAGGCAATAAACATTGGTAAGTGTAGTAATGAAAAAACAAAGGAAATAGGTGGAAAAAAAAGGTTTTCACGGTTTGGTTTATGCGGTAAGGTTTAAGGTGGGTCCCGCCAAATATCGCATCGGCAGAAACATAAGATATGATGAAAGGGCTTAAAGGGTAAGGCTTGAAACTTGTGATGGCGGATATGCGGGCAAAGGTAAGTCAAAGGCAGTGAGTAAAGAAATAACGTAGAGTTATGGGGCGGTACTCTACTTCTGGATTTTGCGTGGATTGCGTGAAAAACGCCCGCGGATTGAAAATCCTGCTGCTTGTCCTTCCCTGCTACAAAATTAATTGAAGTGTGGGCTGTTGCCACTGCTTATTCATGGCGGTGGTTGGGAGTATAATTCCAACAAGGAGTTGTATTTGTCTTGGAATCCAAAGTTTTTTTTTTCTGGTTTTTTTGGGTTTATATTTCATTATAGTTGAAAACACTATATAACAATTTATGTTTGTGTTTGTTCTACAGGGAACTAGTTACACACGGGTTACTGTTTGACTACATCCATAGTATAAGCATCGGCCCTGCTGAGTCTGCCATTTTAATTTGCATCGTTAGGATGTTTTGCTGGGGGTTTTGTGTCTCATAGTTGGAGCCACTGTCACATTATATTCATACAATCTCATATCCATTATGTTAGAGCAAATGGAATTGGAAGGCAATCGCCACCTCCATTTTAGAGACGTGGTCAGAGACAGTCTAGGTATATCATTTATTGATCAACATGGCCCTTTTCAAATTTGTTAGAACTTTGGAAAGGAATTTTCATCTACTAAATAGACCATTTGTTTTTCTTTAGAATAGGACCCAGATGGTATTGTTTAACAGTGGCGCCGATTCAATTCCCAGTTTTCTTGGTTGCTGTCATTTTATCCATTCTAGCTGGGGGTCAGAGCTTGAAGGTTTTTCCCTTGATCCTTCCTTGAAGATAGTAACTGTGGGTACCATTTCCAATGATGCTACAAGAAACATGATAAGATATAGGATCCTATGGTTATGTGGCAGTTATGGTGGATTTCCGCACACTTTATGGGTATCAAATCAGTAAGCATATCAAAGATATTTTTTTCTGAATTAGGACCAAATGAATCTGTAATATTAACGGATTTACTGCTAACCATTTTTCATATGTTTGTGAGTGTTTGCAGTTCATCTACTTGATTTATCATCCAAATGGACCTATGAAGCTGTATGAATTCATCATCATATTCAGGATTGGCATGTTATTCTTGTCCCAGATGCCATCTTTCCATTACCTTAGCCACAAAAACTTTCTTTCCTTGATCTTGTGCTTGCTATACAACTTATGCATGGTGGGTGGATCTATTCATGTAGGTTTGTTGTCAATGACTCATTTGCAAATAAAATAGTAAGTGAGAGCCATATGTTAAATACAGGTTTATGATGAAATAATTCCATATAAATTGGTTTTTCCTATTATCCACAGGACATTCAAAACTGGATGAAAAAAGGGATTATTCTTTCAATGGAAGCATGGCCAGCTGTGAAAGATTAAAACAGAGGACTCTTCCTCGTATTAAGTGGTGGAGATTAAATGAGGTTTGACTTGCACAACTAAAATGGAACTAAAAACTCAAGCAAATTTAGGCACAGTGATTGCAAACATGAACATATAGCAACAAACTGTATTTTATATTATGATTTCAAAACGCGAACAAGAGTTTAATTTATTTTTATTGAGATTTACATTCCACTAGAAGTTGGGGAGTAACTCGTTGTAAAACCCCTTAAGAAATTGTTTTAAGGAGCCCATCACAAATTGATCCACAAATTTCTCTTCTTGACATCTCAGCCTTACATCCGCCACAATGCAAAAGACTTCTACCTACTTGTTTTTATCAAAACATACATTTCTAATACATTGATCCATGACAGAGTCAAAATATTAAAACACATGATGATTGTACCATTTTTTATTTATTTAATGTTTGGAGTACATATATTAGTTGTGAAATTAATGTCTGGCCATACGTTTTTACCAAATTTGCATTAAATGGTCATTTGACTTTAATTATTTGATGTGTTGCGGAAAGGGGAATTTGTATTCATGCTTAGAACTTCATTTAATCCATGTCCTTCAACTTGCAAACAAAATCTGCAACCTGCCAAAAAATCTACTACTTATTTGATTTATATGTGTATCACAAGTATGGTTATTGTCAATATATTTAACACTAACAAGGCCGTTGTGATTAATTTTCAAACACTACCCTTTAATCACAACTGTGGTCATTGAAAATTCCCAAAGAATCTATAAGATAAACAAAATTCTCACGTCTCAATGGCTTTGTGAAGATGTTTGCAAATTGTTCTTGTGATCTGCAATGCTGCAACACAATTTCACCATTGTTAACTAGTTCACTTATAAAATGATATGTAGTGTCAATGTGTTTTTTCCTCTTGTGAAAAACAGAATTCTTTGATAGAGCAATTGTGGAATTGTTGTGGCAGAAAACAGTTGTTGTTCCCTCTTGTTCATGGCAACACTAGTCTCATCCAAACTGCTTGACATGATGTTGTTGCTGGGATGACATATTCAACTTATGTTGTTGACAATTTGTAGGAGCGTACAAAATACCATACTCCCAACCAACCTAAAATCATTGTAGTAGTGTACAAAATGCCACTCCTTTGTCCCATTGACATACCTTATAATCCTTTTGGCTTCTTGCCAATGTGTCTCATTGGGTGTCTACATGAACCTTGACACCAAACTCACTGCATACATTATATGAGGGCCTAGTTGAGTTCAAATACATTAAGTTGTTTACCGTAGTTTTGTAGAATGTTTGATTGAAATTGTTGTTGCAATCTTCTTTGTTGAATTTCAACCCATGATAGTTGGAGTTGTTGTGGGCTTGTTGTTCTGCATATTAAATCTCTCCAAAATGTTTGCTACATACTTTGCTTGGGAAATAAAAATACCATTTTATGTTTGTTTCACTTCTATGCCCAAAAAATACATTAACAACCAAAAATGATTCATTTCAAACTCAAAGTCAATATATTAAAACACAAGATGGAAGATTGTACAAAAATGTTTTTCTATGTTGTTGAGTACATATATTAGTTGCTGAATTAATTTCTGACCATAGGTTTTTACCAACTTTGCATAAAATGGTCATTTGATTCTAATTATCAGATGTGTTTTGCTGAATTCGGAATTTGTACTCTTGCACAGAACTTCATTTAATCCTGCAAACAAAATCCCCAACCTACCAATAAAATCTACTTTGTTGATTTACAAGAATATCACAGATATGGTTGATTTACAAGTATATCACAGATATCCATCAGTCTAGTTTACAGGTAACCAACCTGCATCTGCCTTCTTAATTTGTATCTTGAGTTTAATTGGAAGACAGTGTAACATCTGTGTGGGTGCATCCCACATCTATATTATATAAAATCATTTTTATTCCACTAATGGGAAATTTCGGCACTTCATTATAACTATAATGAATAATTATGAATAAATGTATATAACTTCGAATGCTTGCCACTTGTTGGAATTTCTGATTATTCCAGAACACATACAGAGGTAATAAAAATTCTCCTCCTAACACAGAGAATAGTTTAGAATTTTTACTTTCTGGACAGAGATTCACAAACTGTAACTATTTCATTAAAATGAAAAAAATTTACAAAAAATGGTGTTCTTCCTCTATTAGAGGGATTTACAAAATATATATGGAACTTCTACAATACACAGTGTCCAAAACTGTCTTCTCTGTCTCTCATAGAAAGAAAATGCACATACAATGCTTACAACCTTCACTTTGTTTTCTTTTTGCCTTCGGGCTCACACAGTCTCTGCGTTTTTTCAATACCCTGTCTTTTGTGTTTGCACTACACATTATAATAAGCCTTCGGGCTTTTCATTTTATATGGCGTGGGGTAAAAAAAACTTAAAACAAAACTATTGACTTATATATATATTATAAACTTTCGGAAAGTTTATAATATATATGCCGAGCATATTCCCATCGCATCGGCACTTTCAAATGAAACACAACAAAAATAGGTCGAAGACCTTTCCTCCGATGCAAAGTCAATACAAAGAATTAACTTTGGTATGGTGGACTCGCCAGACTTCAAACAAATAAAACCAAATTGCAATGGAAATTCGCGTCACAAATCCTTGTGACGTCAACTCTCCCAAACTCTGCGCGAACGAAATCTGATTGGCCAGCGCTGGGCCCCATCGGATTTCAAAACTTTTATGAACCAAAATTCATTAAAAATTCGCGTAACAAATTTGGTTTGTGACGTCATCACAAATTGTTACGCGAAAAAAATCAAATGTAGTTTATAAATCTGTTTCGGGTCCAGATGGAGGTTGGGCTGACTCGACTCCATTTCTACGTGATAAAACACAATTGGTCCATGTTGCTAGTGTGCTGGTAGTGGGGTCCACTTCCAACGTGGCCCTATTCAAACTTTAAACATTGGCACGTACAACAAAACTCTGGTTGCCATGTTAACAAAAAATGGTCAACCCTGTTAGGACTGTAAGGGCTTTAAAGCCCGAAACAACAATTCATCAAAATAGAAAGTGTGTGGTACCGTGGTTAAACCAAAAAATCAAAGTAGAAAGCGGCTTTTGCAGAGAAGTAAATTTCTTCTGCACAACCTCTGCTGCAGATGTACATTCCTGCAGTTGAAATTAACATTTCAACAGCACTGATTCCATAGGCATGTAATGTTTTGTAGGCAACGCTATCCCCTCTTGTGTCTGGTAAAATGTTCAAAGGTTTGTGCATATGCTACACAGTGGTGATACCAACGTTTTTCTTGGTGGCAGTATCAAGCTACTGGCCATTCGGCAACCGGTCAGCTGAAAACGTATTCAACAAACTTCGATATCGTCTCTAAATATTGTCTTCTGACCTAGTTCTGGTTATTGTAAGTCTTCAATTTCACTTTTTATAAAAGAAGTGTAGTTTGAAAATGTGTAAAGTCAAAACAAAAATCAAAATAAAAAAATAAAAAAGAAATTTAATCCATTAAATCATATACACTAAAAATATATATTTTTTCATAATAATGTCAAATTTAGATCATCATTAAGTCTGTAATCCATATTTCCAAATAAACCATCAATATGCCTAAATATATTCCAAATAAACTCTCTGCATAAATATATCACACACTATGGTTGAGAAATTTGGATTTTCTCATTTCAAAAACAAGATACAGAATCTTCTTAATATAAAAAGGAACTTATAACGTGAAGTTTATGGTCTAGCTGGCTTTTAAGCGGACAAAGCCTCTGCGCGAATTCATTCGGAGGGATAAAAGAATTTAATAATGCTAGTTATAAATAGAAAAGAATAAAAAATGTTTTTTTTTAATGAAAATAACAATCTAAACGTTGAGAAAAAAAATGGTAAAAAACGAATAAAAAATAATTAATTTTGGAAAAAAAAAGGTAAGAAAAGAATATGGAAATTATTGTTCTAAAGGAAAAAAAAAATCAATAATAATTTTGTCAAACAATATCATAGAAAAGAAAAAGTAAAGAATTTTTAATATAGTGATGTTAATTAAAAGAAAAAGTAAAGAATTTTTTAATATAGTGATGTTAGTTAAATTGATTTTCCATATGATAAAAAGAAGGCAGATTAGAAAAAATGAAGTTATATAAAAAATATTAATTAAAGCTAAGTGGAAGGATAAACACAAAAATGAAGGATAAGAGAAAATATTTTAATACTCAAATAAGGGGTAACAATAAAATGAGTGATAATTAATAAAAATAAGGATTTAGGAGAATGGTGGAAAATCTTTTTTTTTTTTTGTGTAACCCACAGGAAACTTTGTGGGGTTGCCAATTGACTTTGTGGGGTTGTCAATTGTTTTTCTCTCAGCGATTTGAACTTGGATCTTTAGAGTTAAAACAATTTTATATTTCTAGAATAACCAATTGAGCAGCCCGATGGTGGAAAATGATTTTAATAAAGACAAAGAGAATATATTTTAATACTCAAAACAGGAGAGAAAAATAGAATCATTGATAATAATCAATAAAAATAAGGATTTAGGAGATGGTGTAAAGTGATTTTAATAAAGATGAAGATTATAATAAGAAAAGGATAAAGGGGAAATATAGAAAACTTTGAGAAACTTAGATATGATGAAGAAGAGAAAAAGGAAAATAAAGATTAAAAATAACAAAAGGATAAATAAAAAGAGGAAGACACCATAGGAAGGAAACATATAAGGTTTAGTGGTTAAGATAATGGATGACACCTTTTTTTTTATTGGCTAAATTTTTATTCATTTTCTTGATTGAAATTATCATGGTGTTTCTCAATTTCCAAAACTTCCTAAATGATGACTTGATTAAAATAAGGAGCTAATGCTAAGGATTTAGTTTAATTAAAACAAAGGATATGTTTAGAATTAAAAGCCTACTAGCCAATTTTGAGATGTAAAAGTGGGAAGTATTTAAGATGTGTTCTTTGAGACAAGCTTTCAATGAAAGTCCAATTTTACCATTGTACATCTAACCACAACAATAAGGTATTTTGTTAACCCCTAAACCTAACATGAGTCAAATTTATCTTTGGTTGCCAAAATAAATGTTGAAGAATTTTATAGGGTTTAAAAATGGTCTCCATAGTTTTTTTGGATAAAATTTTAGAAACGGGATTCGTAGTGCCCTAGATGTAGGAAGGGTGACTAAAACACTAGGGGGAGAAGGGGTAGACACTTTGGGTTTAGCATTTTGGAATCTCAAAAAGCTTTATTAATTTGAGAGATGGAGTAATTGATGGTTTTGAAGGTTTAGGTTAAGTGGGATTTTTATTTCCCTAAGTATTGAGGAGCAAAGATTCTGAGTGCTTGGGTGATAAGAATTATCAAGATATCTAACTTTTGACCTAGATGATGATCAAAATTAGTAAGAATGTATCGATCAATGCGGGGTTTTATTTATCTAAAACTATGGTGGGTTGGGGAGACATTAGGATTGTAACATCCATAGACTCATTCCAACCACATGTTGGGGAAAACTCATATCATATGACCTATTTTAATTATTTTTTTGGCATTTGTTTCCTTTGTTTCACTCATAAAAACACTCCCAACCTTTGGCGATGGCCTATCTTTGTGCCATTTACTGATGTGACTGATGATGGCCTATCTTTGTGTCATCTACTGATGTGACCTATTTTCCCAAAGAATCCATTCCATTTTTCTATTGTACGAGTGTTATGCATGACTAAATTCACTCTCAAGGAATTTACTCATATACAAACATGTAAATGATTAATTTATTTTTGAAACAGAAATTATAAATTAATACATGCAACACAAGAAAAATACATAGCTAATTATACCAGAATTAAGTAAATGTTGAAAGAAGCACTTAGTGGTTGCAGACTTTCAATGTTCCTCCAAGCCATAGACCACATTGTTTATTTTCTCTTAATAGTGGATAAGCACCAAGATGGCATTTCAAATCCATGGGGCAAAAGCTTTACCCAAATCTAGGTGTGTGTCTAGTACCATAAATTGGCCAAGGTTCCAAACCCTAATAGCCTCCAACCTACAACTCTGCATTAACCTCCACCTAAGCAGTGCACACCCTTCTCTATAGTTGTGGTCCCTCGGGTTGCGCCACCACATCCAAGGTGTCTTACTTAGTCAAACATGGGAACTATTGGAGTCTTGTGGCTCCAAGAGTTCCTATTTCCCTTCGAGGTTACCAGGTACCCTTTAGGCCTTCATATAGAACCCTAGAAGCCTCCAACCTTTGGGCTGACATCCCCCATCAGCCAACACCCAAGTGGTGCACACACTTATATGAATTTGTAGTCCCTTTGGAAATGCCACCACCTCTGAGGCATTCAAATCAGTTGGAAAAGAGATGTTCTCAACACTAGGTCTTAAGGAGTTCCTGTTGCCATATGGGGTATCCACACTGAATGCCCCCCTCATAGTACCATCCAATTTTATTTTATGTGCATGCACCCTATAAACCCCCTTAATGGACTTTGGTTATATGCATGTGCTCTTTTAATTATTATTAAATAATATCAACCACTTTTTATATTCCCATGGAGTGTGGACCCCCATGTTCTTTTCGTCTAATTCAATCTATAGTTGTAATGTGTTTATTAACATGCATAAGTTAATATATTTACAACATCCATTTTTATAGCCTCAAAGCATATAACAACATAGACACACATTCACACTAGCCCCAAAACATATACACACACATGTAGTTATAGTTTGTGACAATGATTGTTAGATTGATTGTTTCATAGAGACAATGTTTGTCACAATGCAACGTTGGATATATTTTTGTACTACTTCATTGTCACAATATTAAACCCTAATACAAAACCCTACCATTATAAAATCCAATAAAATAAACCCTAAGATTACTATTAAAAACCATAACATTATAAACCCTAAGTTTAATATATTATGCCCAAGGATTATAAAACCTATGATTGTAAACCCTAAGATTAATATTATAAACCCTAGGATTAAATTTTTAATACTAGCCATCTACTATAACTCTCCATGGTCAACCATGGCCATCCATTATGGTTCACTATAGGTCACTTATAGACATACCATGATTCTTCAGGTAAGTATGGTTCACTATGGTAGTCATGTTGACTATTGTTGACTATGAGGCCCATTATTTACTATAGTTGACCATGTCAGAAAGAGTCAACCATATTTAACATGTATTAACGAATAAATAATATAAACCCTAACATAGTCAACCACATTTATCCATTGGGTTTACAATAATAATCCCTTTGTCTTTTTAATATTAATCTCTTGGGTACTGGGTTTATAATATCAATTATCTCTTGGGTTTATTAATCTCTTAGGTTTATAATATTAATCCCTTGTGTTTACAATATTAATCTCTTAGGTTTATTAATCCCTTGGTTTTATAATAGTAATGCCATGGGTTTATTAATCTCTTGGATTTATAATATTAATCCCTTGAGTTTATGAATATTAATATTAATCCCATGGGTTCCCCGGATCTGGGTGTTCGACAAGACGCAGACACGCACTCTCATACCAATCAGCGACACTCTCCACCTAGAAGATATCTCCCTCTAAGTGGCTTCAATGCGTAATAAATTCCTTACCAGACGAGGTTTATCCTCACTCGCCCATTCATCTGTCTCACATGTCAAACCTATGAGTATAATTATCTACATCATGAACTCTTGAAATTTTATTCCTTTGATAATATTACTTAGGGCCCAATCTCTTAAGCTAGATATTACTCCTTCCATTTCCTATGATTGACCCGAGAATCATTCCACTTCCTATGACCTATGAAATTCCACCATGAACTGGGAAATGGGTCGCGGGCACCACCCTAGCAGAGGGAGAGGTCGAGGGTGCCCCCCGCCACCTTCAATGATTCTATGGTAGCTTATTTTTTCAACTATGGCATACCCACCCATATAAGGCATCAGGTGTTAGCTTACTACTTAGGGGTAAAATGTGCAGTTGGTAACTGGAGTAATATCCCTCTCAAGCCTTCCCGGGACCCAAGGCAAACAGTCAAGTTAGCTGCAACATTCATAAAGACAATATATGCATGTTCATACGAGTATTTTATCGACAAAGTGAAATAGAGAAGGATTACCTCGATGTGTAGTGTCAATCTATTGGAGAACTCAATGCAGTGTGGTGGAAGTATGCCTCACCAGCTCTAAGTCTGAATCTTGCAAGCAAACAATTAACTAGTAATCTTCACAGTGTTATCACAATAAACAATCAAAGACAAATCAAACAAGAAATCATATAAGTCTAAGCCACTTATAACATGTATCTCTAACAAATAACTCAATAGATGCAATACCAAGACACCAAGTGGACAAAATAGAGGCATTTCTATCATATTAAATGAAGGAATATTACAACCATCAGTTTGGTCAATCTTCCCTCAGTCCTATGATTCCAAGCTCTCTCTCCTCAATATCCTAGTGTGACAATGATTAGGCAAATAGTTCTCAATGAACCAAGCCAACCATGAAACATCACACTAACAAAAGTTTTCTCCTCACACAATCAACCTTTCGAACTTTGACAATGAGCCCTTTGCTCCAATTTATAAGAGTTTGGGAGGATCAACCTTACAATTCTTCTCCATTAGTTTGATTAGGGAAAAATCCATGATGTTTCAATGATTTTATAGCTTTTACCCTCTTTGGATGCTTAGTTAGGTTTAGAAATTTCCAATCAGAGGCCTGCACCGCAAGTTGCCAGATTTTTGGATTGACTCCTTGAGAAAAAGCCCGAAACGTCAGCCAGTTACCGTGGAATTTTCCCCTCATTCTTCATAAAACACGGGTAACGCCACCCTTTAGGAAAAATAGTGCATTAACCTAAGCACTAATTCTCCCTACAAGATGCAGGGAAGTGTTATAACTTGACCTAACAATTTATGGGGCGCATTACCATGGAAAAATAGGTCTCTGTCTAGGTAAATTTCTTCCATCCATGTGTCCTTCTCCTCTGAGATGATGAGGAGGTCATTTGTAGTATAAAATATTCCCCCTAAAGTGCCAGATCAGAGACGAAGACAATGGCCGAAATACTTTATATATGTGTATTAGAGTGAGAGGAGTTGGAGGACTGAGGGAAACCTGAAACAAACAACATATGTCAAAAATATAAATATTGTCCCGAGTTGGGCATTCCCATGCTCAATAGATGTATCAAAGTGATTTATCTAGGAAGAGATATGACCAGTATGTCCACCGATAAGCACAATGTGGAAGCTTGTGTCATGACAAGATCAATCTAATAATTTGTCTTCGAAAAAATTATACGTAAATTGGGAGAGGAAACAAAGATGAATGATGTAAGCCTCTACCCAGGGTCTATGTCGCTGCTTCTCTAAACTGCATATTTCTACACATGTGAATAAAGGATTTGTAGTCGAACGTGTGAGAAATCATCTGATTACCAATCAATGATGAAAATTGTTAATAGATGCGAAGATGGCCACCAATAAGGATGATGGTCTTCAAGATGCCCAGTACAATCTAGCGAGTGTGAAAAATAGTGTTCATGTTGAACACTCGTATAATAATTCGACTGGGAGCCAATAATGAAAACCCCCAATCAAACACAAGGTAACCTGCCACTTAGGTCTGCAAGTTCCAGGGTACTGATATGTTTCTGGATAGTCTTCCTAGATAAGATTTTGAAGTCGATAGGAAGAGATCTGTCAAAAGGCAGGAAATAAGGTGTCCTACATCAGCTGACATGAAACGGGACAAATATGATTTTTTTTTAATATAGTATAGAGAAATGGTGCAAACTGACGGCGGGAAAATGATTTTTGGCATATGATGTCTTGGTTGATACAGGAAGCAGTAGATAGTGTGATATCTTGAACAATAGAAGGCACAACATACAGGGTACTAGGCAGCTTAGACTCACGAACACCAAAGAGTGTTAGGATTTAATGATGTAGGAAAATCGGAATATGAAGGCTAAACTCATAGAATGGTAGAGCTCGAAGAGAAGCTGGTGAAAGGGAGTTTTCTGAGGAGTGCTATGTTCAAGGTGCTGCTACCAAGTCATCTTTAAAAGTATAAAGAGTGAGTTTTTACTTTTTCCAAAATTTTCCCCATCTGATTAGGTTTAACGAGTCTAGAAGGGTAAACTCGATGATATTTTCATGTTTAGGGAGTCTAAAAGAGATCGTAAAAGACAACTCCAAGGGGGTACCTTTGTCATGTTTGATGACCATGTGTGACAAAGGGATAATAATATGCCCGACACAGTTCCTTTTCTGTAAGTTAGTCCATTGAGTTCGGATAAAGTGATAAACCTATGTTAAATGGACGTCTACTTAATTTTTTTATGAGTACGAGGAGACGAAGCAAACTCAATATTCTTCGTGAAGTTTTAACGAGTTAGACGAAGAAAACCTAGATCCTCTTCGTGAAATTTTAACGAGTCCAACGAAGAAAAACTCAGTGTCTTTTTCGGTTTTTAAAGAGCTAGAAAAATATGGAAAATAATGGCTCATAATATTCTTTGTGGTAGTTTAACGAGCCCGACGAAGGAAACTCAGGGTTTTTTCAGCTTTACGAGCTAGAAAAATTCCTTAAAAATAATGCTCGAACTCTGTCAAGCATGGTAAATTCTACATAAAAACACTGGAAATTAATCAGAGCATAGGTAACATCGAAAAAATATCAGTTGCATAAAAACATAGTGGAAATTTACCAATTTCAATAACTAGTTTAGTGAGTCATACCTCCATAATGTCTATAAGAAGGACAAGAGACCTTCATTTTCACTGTCTGTGTTCGTTGAAAGAGCTCTGGAGTGTGAAAGAGGGTGAAATTTTTTCACTTGATTGTGGATGATTCGGGCAAGTGTTTTTTATCCTGTCTGTTCCAGGTAGGAGCTTAGGCCCTTATCTTGCTTTACATTAATGTTTTCAAGTAGTTTTATGGTCAAATATTGATTTTGGGGCAAACCCTAGAAATTTAAGGTGGCTAACGTGGTCACCCAGAGGGTGGGCCACATTAAATTCAATGGACGTTAAGGGACAGTACGTTAGCATGCCCTGTTTAGCATAGGGGGTCGTGTTACCCGTCCAAACAAAATTTAAACATTGATTTGCTTAATTTTCTAATGATTGAGCCAGTTTCTAATTCATGAAAAACTTGTATTGTGTAGGTACTAAGCTACCACCATGAGTATGTGGCATGAAAGGGAGCACGAGAGAGAGGAACGGGACTGCTCTAGCATGCTTATTAGTTATGCAAATATGCGAATTACTAAAGTATGCCAGACTTGAGTTGATGAAAGGGTAGGAGGACGTTCTTAGTTGGATCATCTAGCGCTGGGATGAACAGAATCATGTATTCCACATCAAGGGTCACGAGCTCTCGATAGAGAAAGAGGATACATATTTTCTTATCGGCCTATCATGTAGAGGACCGAGGCCCAATTTTACAGGATCTAGAGTTTATCTTCGTACCACCGTGGGACTGATCTAGGCTCACTGCATAAGCAAAACTACACCAGTGAGAAATAACATACCTATAGTGCAGATAGCCTCTAGTCTGATGAGGTCGTTGCTTTGGATGATGGTACGCTTGACAGGAGCCAAGAGTCAGCATGTGGCCACCAAAGCTCAGTTGCTACTAGCACTAGATTTTCTGAAGCCACAAGTATTCGAATAGTGTGAAGGTGTTTTCTATCGTATTAGAAAAGAGTTGACAACTTACAAGACCCTGACCCAAAGATAATTTGGGTATGGTACATTGATTGTCTCATTTATAATAGAAAGAGTGCCCTTGATGAGGCCTCGAATGAGCATGGACATTACTGGACCGAGGGAGCCTAAACAGGGTCGATGGTCTTCCCTGATGTTTGATGACCTACCAGGTCTATGACTCCACAATAGGTAGCTTTAAAACACTAAAGGCTACACTAGAAGTCTCAAGAAATATAATTTAACCCTTCATATCTCTATCAATTTCAGTCAACTTCCTCATAACAGTTATATAAACATGGAAGGATTTAGTTTTATGAGTTTATTGTCTTATGCGATATCTGGAAGACTTGGGCGTGATTGAGGGGACACATCAGCATATCGACTCTTTGTTCCTCAAAACCCATGTGCTCATTTTCCTTCAGGACAACTTGATGTATGAGAATTGTGGAGGTGAGAACAAGAACCAAACTATTGGAACAGGAATCAAAATTTTGGAACAAGAACTATACACCCTCTTTGGTAAAGACATTTGACCGTCTAGGTCAATATAAAACATTTTTTGATAAAAAAACCTGGGTGCATATATTATGGATCTCATGAATGATCTTCAGAGTTTTTCCTAACCATTCAAAGATAAATTTTTCTACTCTATAGATCTGTCCACACAATTTTTCAGACTGGATGCATTTCTTTATCCCCTTTCAATATTCCTCTGCAATGATTGGGATATTTTCAAAATCATTCCACAGGCATCTTGGTACACTCTCAAGAGCGATTTTCATACATATTATATATTACATCACCAATAGCACATTCCATTTCTCGTAACAAGATCTAACTGATCCAGATTTATGCAAGAATGCAACAGAATACACATATAACCATAAATAAAAAAATGTAGTGGAAATAACACTTCATTTCATTAATATCAAAGAACTAAAATTTGCTTACAGACAGAATGGAAATAAACTAGCTAGGGCATTGGTATCTTATATCTGAGAAGAGATGCTGCGGCTACATGCCTCTGAAATGTGTTACAATGAGGCTCAAGGGCCTATTTATTATAAAAAATCAATGGAAAACCCTAAACATCCAAAAACCTAACCCTAGGAGATGAAGCGCCAAAACTATGGGCCCCGTTTGGGTAAATTGGTGTTTCAACTTCTCGGGGCCGTAACTTTGGCATATTATCTCCGTTTGATGCACAGATACATCGTTAGAAAGATCTATCCGAGGAATACAAATACTAACCTAAAATATAAATTTTGGAATGAAATCATATTTTCGAAAGGCGCGATTCCCAAAAAATGTCGTTTAGGGCCTCAAAACGGCTCCGGAAGTTCAGGACCCAAAAAACTGCTAGAAATAGTAAGTTGTGCCGAAACTGAAAAATTGAAACAGAAAATGGTGGGGCCCCAAGTGGAATAGGCAGGTGGCCACCAATATACACCTGGATCATTCCTCCCCCCTTAGGAAGCAATGGTCCCCATTGCGTTGAGTTCCTCCATGAGATGAGGAAAATTCTGCTGAACTTGGTCCCTAGTGAACCACTTGCCTTGGTGTAGGAGTTGGCCAGCTTTGAAAAAACGATACAGTTGGATCTTCTATTGGCGAGTGTTCTTGATTTGCATGTCCATGATACAATCTGTGGTGGCTTGTTCCATGCAGTCTGGGTTTAACTATGTTGGTGTGAGTTGTTCTGCAATGTCAGAGGTGTCCAGTAGAGGTGGGAAGTAGGGACGAAGGCAATCCACATTGAATGTTGGGTGCAGACCAAGGAATGGTGGAAAACTGAGCTCGAAGGCATTGTTCCCTACAGCCTTGGTGATGGTGTACGACCCATATCGAAGCGGGTGAAGCTTTCGGTGGGGTATAGTGAGGTGCTCCTTTTTCAAATGTAGCCACACTTTGTCACCCACCTAGAAGTTGTGTGGCACCCGATGTTGATCATGTCGTTGCTTGTACTTAGCATTGGATCTGTCCAATATGTCATGAATCTATTAGCAGATGTGTTGAATGCACTCGATGAAGATGTTCGCTTTGTCAGCTTCAGACTGGACATGAGATGAATTGACCTAAGTAGCCGCAAATGGCATGGCTACGTCAATGGGACATAGCGGCTGGAATCTCAAGCCCACCTGAAAGGGGTTGTGGCCGGTTGAGTTGTGGAGAGCATGGTTATAACTGTGTTGCACATAGGGGAGGCTCTCTTCCCATGTGAGTGGATGCTTTCAATTGTACATGCGCAAAATGTGTACAATCATCCTGTTGATGATCTCCATCTCGCCTTCAGTTTGGGGATGGAAAGTTGTGGGCTTGGTGAGCTTGTTGTCCAGCATTGACCAGAGGCTGGACCAAAATGTGCAGAGGAACATGTTGTCCCAATTTGATATGATAGATTGTGGGATCCCAAAGTGCACCCACACTCATTCAAAGAAGATTTTAGCAGTGGCTTCTGCTGTGATATTCTTCTTGCAGGCCGCCATAATGGCCATCTTCGAGAACCTGTTGACGACCACAAAAACACAGACATTTCCATGCTTATTAGAAGGAAAGCCCGACATGTAATCCATGGAGATGGATTCCCAAGGTCGACTAGGGGTAGGTAGTGGAGTATAGAGGCCTTGCTTCTTGATGGTCGGTTTGGCAATGACGCAAGCAGTGCAGGATCTGATGTACTTCCCGACATCCTATCGAAGGTTCGGCAAATAGAATTACTTCTGCAATACTGCCACTGTTTTCTCGACCCCAAAATTCCCAGGGACTTTCCTGTAGTGTGCTTCCCATATCATCTTAGAAAGCTCGCTTGAAGGAACACAAAGGTGTCCTAGGTGACATAACATTTCACCTTGGAGGTGAAAATTGGGAACTTGCATACCACCTTGTAAGTGTGGCCGAATTGTAGATCGCTCTTGTAGATAAGTAGCCAATCAGAAGTCTCGTGCCCACAAGAGTTGATAACGGTGGTTAGCGCCACGATCGGTGGGTGGCTGAGGTAGTCTGCAACATTATTGGTGCTACCTTTATTGTAATTGATGTTCAAATGAAATTGTTGCAGATATGTGGACCACTTCTGATGGCGATCATTTTGCAACTTCCCTTGTGTCTATATGAAATGCAGGGGTCGGTGGTCTGTGTGGATGATTGTTTCCTTCCCCAAAATGTAATGCTTCCATTGTCGACAAGCCTACACAATGGAATACATTTATTTTTCATAAGGGGATACTTGCAAAATGTGTTAGACAATTTCTCACTGTGATATGCCACTGGATGCCCATGTTGAGTAAGAAATGCCCCAATATCATAGTCAGAGGCATCTGTCTCGATCCCAAATGGTTGTTGCAAGTCTGGTAATGTGAGCACTGGGGCAGAACAAAGGTGATGTTTCAATTCGATGAACGCCTTCTATTGAGATTCTGAAAAAATAAATTTTATTTTGCTCCTCCCTTGGTGACTTGACTCAAGGGCCAAGTGATATGAGAGAATCCCAACATGAACCTGCGGTAGAAATTATCAAGACCCAGAAAGTTGCGAAGCTCTGTTAGAGTGGTTGGGGCTGGCCAATCCCGAATGACTTGGATCTTGGTTAGATCCACATGCACCTCCCTTTCATCAATAATGTATCCCATATATTGAACCTAGGTCATGCCAAAAGTGCAATTCTCCAAATTGGCACACAACTTGTGTTGTCACAATGTTTGGAGGACTTGTCGAATGTGGTGGAGGTGCTCTTCCCAAGTTTGTTTGAAGATAAAAATGTAATCCAAGTACACCACTACAAATGAGTTGGCCAATGGCTGCAAGATGTGATCCATCAACCTCATGAAGGTTGTGGGAGCATTCATCAACCCAAAAGGCATGACCAGCCATTCAAAAATGCCCTCCTTGGCTTTGAAGGCAGTCTTCCACACATTGGAGGGTTCGAATGGTACCAGGTGATACCCAAACTTCAAGTCGATCTTGCTGAAATATTTCACCCCTTTGAGTTGGTCCAGAAGGTCATCAATCCATGGGATCGGGTACCTATTCCAGACAGTGATCTTGTTCAATGCCCGATAGTCAATACAGAGTCTCCAAGTCCTTTACTTCTTCTATACCAACATGATTGGGCTCCCACGGGGCAATGAACTTGGCCGGATGTGACCTTTCTGCAACAACTCCTGAATCTGCCTCTTGATTTCATTGTTCTCTAGAACAGAGCACCGATAGATTGGTCCATTGGGTAGCAGCACACCTAGGGTCAAATCAATGAGGTGCTTGACTTGACAGTGCAGAGGAACCCCTGTGGGTGAGGTGAAGATGTCCCCGTACTCCTCCACAACCTTGTCCATTTGTTGTTGTCGTACAAAGGAGCCCCATCTGGAGGTCGTGGCCATAGTCTTCTGTAGAAATTTGAATAACTAATATATTATTCACCGAGATTATCCTGATCAAACACTATTTAATGTTCATGCACAATACAAAATCTCTTCTACCATTGATCATCACATGCGGAAATAAAATCAATTGCATGCACACATTAAAACCACAAACAATCACACATATGAACACAGTATTTAATGGGAAAGCTTAAAGCTGAAAACCCCAACTATCTGTATATTATATGTCATGGAGATCATGTAACAATCATTGTACAAAGATCCTCACAAGCTCTCAGCACAACCTCGAATTGTTACACACTATCAAGCTAGATCTAGCAAAAACACATGCTCCACTCTTTTGCCACTTGATAGCCAGTCTCTATTGCGTAATTAATGCTATGGGATGGATTCATTAAATAGATAAACCACCTGTCTTGAACTGCGCAATCCTCATGGGCTACTCCACCTATCTGTGTGTTGCAAATAGCAACAGTATAGTCACAATTGATAGTTAACCTGCTCTTTCACCTATCTCTGCACTGGTCTCCACTGAAACTGTCCATGCACTGAAGTTAACTGATGCATTCTTTAGTTGATTTATGAATTTATAATTAGTGAATTAATTAAGAATTAATTCACACCACTCTCACTAATTGTATCAATTAGTTAAATTGAATACAAATAGCTCAACTATGTTTAGATTAGTTAAACTGAATACAACTCCACTAACTTCCTCAATCAACTCCACCAAACTTTGTCACATGAGTTCTAACTGAAGTATCCATGCAATAGATCCACTTAACCCTTAGGAATAGCGTAATTCCTTCTGTCAGCTCCTGTTCCATATCTGTGCACTTAACTGAAGTGCTCCAAGAGAATAAGATAATGTTTAGAGTCTAAATATTATTAAGAGCTAATAATATTCGACATATCTATTTTTAGACTGGCAATCTAAAAATATATTCCGCACAGTATGTCTAAAAATAGAAGTCCATATATTTTTTCCGACTTGACCAACCATCCACAAATAGAATCCTGCAACTCATAGAACATGATCCATATGCCTAAAAATAGACATAGTCTAAAAATAGACTTTGCGCTAAAAATAGCCTGCGGGCCCACTTAGTGAAGGCGACTCCTTTCCACTAAGCTCATCATCTTGTTGCAATCTCAACATCTTCTTCTTGCCCTAGGGACGGATCATCAGAAAAAAAAAAATTCCTGGTTTGGTAAATGAGCTTACTGCATTGTTTTTTAGTAACCAAAGAGATAGCGGCAAGCGGTGGTACCTCTGGTATCCTTTACAGCTTATTTCCCAAAGTAATAATAACAATGTGAGGTCGGGACTCATACACAGCATTTCGATTCCACAAGTATGGTTGGCCTAATAATACATCAGAAACATCAAGAGGAGCAATGTCACATAATACCTCATCCGTGAAGGGCTTGATGCTATAGGGAAGGCGACACTGCTGGCTGACACAAAGATCCCATCCTTGGTGAAGCCAGCTGATGGTGTATGGATGTGGGTGTGTTGTGGTCGACAAGCCCAAATGCTTCATGGCATCTTCTGAAATGAGGTTCTTTTGGCTCCCATTTTCAACAATGAACTGTAGCGAGGAACCCTTTACCCACATCTGGGAGTGGAAGAGACGCTCCTCCTCCTCTGGATCTTCCGGTTCCTCCTTCTGGATCTTCGCAGTGGCAATAGTGGCGTTGGGCTCCACATCAATAATCTGTTTCCATTTTTCATTCCCCTTGTCATGTTCTGATTCAGAGTCGGAGCATGCATCTGATTCAGAAGCCCTCATCTCGGCCACCAACGACTGCTTGGCCCGACACTCACTTGTGTTGTGAGTGGAGCTCTTATGGAACTCACACCACTTTCTTGTGTCCTTCTTTGGCTTCGCGGTGTTGTTTTTTTCTTGTGGCTTTGGCAAGTTGTCTTGGGCCACCATGCCTTGGCTTTTTCCTTTGTTCTGTGGTTTGGGGGCACCTTTCCCTTGCTTTTGATTTGCAGATCCAAAGTCTCACTTCTTCTGTTTGAATTTATGCTCAATATCGGCAGCATACCGGTATGTCGTACCAAGCGAGGAGATGTCGAGGAACTCCATTTCCTCCTGAATGTATCTGTGTAGACAAATGTGATACTTTAGCACCAAATTTTTCTCTGAATATTTGATACCCAACTTTATGTGCATGGTATGGAACAGATTCGTCAGCTCATGCACATCTTGATCCCTTTGTTGCCGCAGCATGGTCCATTGTATGTACTTGTCCTCATAGTTCCCCATGGGATAGTATTGTTCCTTGATGGCGTCTCGAAAATAATTCCAAGTGGGTATGGCTGATAACAGAGAGGGTTCTGTCTTTTCCTTTTTCTCACAGTAGGTTTCCCACCAGTCCTTAACATGGGGGGTATATTTGAGGAGCGCAAAAATAATATTCTCCCGGTTAGAAAAGTCATGAACTGAGAAATATCCTTCTAATAGATTCAACCATCTATCTACGACATCTGCATCTATTTGACCCTCAAATATTGGAATGTCAAAGTTTATTGTACCTTAAAGGGAGTCGCACCTCTAGAGTGGCTGTTGGATGCAGATGCGTCGCCGGTGGGCAGTCGTTGAAGGATCTGGGCAAAGTTATCCATCATCGCGTTCCTTTGTTTTTTGAGGGCCTCCTCGAGAAATATTTTGATAGGATCTCCTGCTCCCTCATCTTTATTTTCATCCCCCATGGGCGGTTGTCATGGTTTGCGAGGCTGATCTTGCAAAGGTTCAAATAGACCAAGCCCTAACTCCTTATGCCCTGACCTCATTGGGGACATGTAAAGAAGGATCGAGAAAAATCAGACCACTCTAATACCACTGACTCAGATTTATGCAGGAACACAACAGAATACAAATATAACCATAAATACAAATACGCAATGGAAATAAAACTTCATTTCATTAATATCAAAGAATTGAAATTTGCTTACAGACAAAATGGAAATAAACTAGCTAGGGTGTTGGTAGCTTATCTCTGAGAAGAGATGTGATGGATACAGGCCTCTAAACTGTGTTACAATGAGGCTCGAGGGCCTATTTATTATAGAAAAGCAATGGAAAAACCTAAACATCCAAAAACCTAACCCTAGGAGATGAAGTGCCAAAACTATGGGCCCCGTTTGGGTAAATTGGTGTTTCAACTTCCCGGGGTCATAGCTTTGGCATACTATCTATGTTTGATGCGCATGATACGTTGTTAGAAAGGCCTATCCAAGGACTACCACTGCTGACTGTGAATATTGATTCTAAAATAGAATCATATTAGCCTAGAAGCGTGATTCCCAAAAAACGTCGTTTAGGGCCTCAAAACGGCTCCAGAAGTTCAGGACCCGAAAAAATTCTAAAAATAGTAAGTTGTGCCAAAACTAAAATATTGAAACAGATAATGGTGGGGCCCCAAGTGGAATAGGCGAGTGGCTACCAATATCCCCTTTCAATATTCCTATGCAATGATTGGGCATATTTACAAAATCATTCCACAGGCATCTTGGTACACTCTCAAGAGTGATTTCCATAAGTATTATATATCACATCACCAATAGCACATTCCGCTTCTCGTAACAAGATCTAACACCATAACCCAGTTCACATCCTCAATTTGATATAATCTTAGAGAGGGTTTCCAATTTAAACGCAGAGCATAAATTATTTAACCAAATTCACAAGAGGATATGTATTGAAAACTCACTAACGATTATGTTAATCTATCTCCAAAACACTGTCCAAAATATTAGTTTGTGATTTGATAAATGTGACTCTGCATTAATAGTTTTGAACTCAACTTGAAATGGCCAGCCTCTCTTCCACGTAGAAACGCTCCTGAGGTTGAATTCACTTTCCTCGTGCCAAAATGAAATAATGGGATTCTCCCTTAATTTTGGTTACAAATTTATTCATCGCATGAAGTATTAAAACCCCAAGTCTATCACTTTTCCCAAATTGACATGCATAAGATGAAATGATCACACATAAAAAACTTGCAATTTCTCAAGAAAAGACAATTTCAAGAGATATTTAAAAGAAAATAAATGCTATATATAATTCATATTCAAATCTAAATGCCATGATATACAATATGTGGGCATATCGAGCCCTTGGTATTTTTCATCACACTTGCACTCTCTCTGTGGCCTGGTTTTCTTCGTTAAAATGGCCTCCTCCTCTCTCTCTGACCTAGTTTTCTTCGTTAAAATGGCCTCCTCCTAATGCCTTTGAGGTTTACAATAATGTACAAAAGGAACTCTACAACCATTTCTGGTTCAAATCCACAATCTACTCAATCATATCCTAAATATCCTCTAGATCCACTTTTAACTCACTAAATCCCTATTCTAGGATCTCCTAATCCTTAAGATCTTCATGAGATCTTCACAAGTCTAACATCTCAAATATTCTCACACATTTGAGAATATTTACATTTAAAAACCTCACATGCATAATTATCGCTCAAATCATTCAAAACATACAAATTTTCCTGTTAAGAAATCAAATTCCTTATCAAACATCAAACCCCCTAAGTCAACCAAATATACAATGATTTTTTTTTTTGTGTGCAGGATGCTCCTGCATCAGACTCCTAAAGTTGAAAACATTCATTGATGCAGCCGTAGCTGCAAATTAACATATATACGTGGACTATGGTTTAGGATCCACCTAATCTTCTTATACACAGTGAAATTTATATATATCGAAGTCATTAACATACATATGTGGGGAAATCAACAACATTATTTACAACATAATGTATATAACCCAAAATATAGTCATACACGTGAGACCGGAGCTCTCGGGTCCCACATCCTGATAACCAATCACATTGCATCAAAACACTCGCTCGCAACTTTCAATTCTTTACAAATTTGCTAACCCATAAAAATTGCGATGTGTGCAGTCGCGTTAAGCTGACACGTGGATGTTCCTTGTTTCATCGCGTCCTTCCGTCTCCCCGAATCGCATCGCAACCCATTTAAATTTTCGTGCGAACACTTAATGTTATCCACTATAATCTGCAAAATACAAAGTCACAGTCCAACATTTGCCGTTGATCTCCCACATGATCCTACGGCCCGCACAACTTCCCCTTCGTACCACTTCGCATCGCAAGTTAAAAAATTTAACTTGTGAAATCCTTAACTCTTAAACAATCCAATCGCCGATGAGAAACTGCGCCCTGTCGACATGCGTCCCCTTCAATTCTGCTATTTAATTGTAGCCGTTCATTCAACTTTCTTGGTTTGTCATCGCCTCTTCTGTCCGCTTTGATCTCCGCCGTTGATCCTTAAACTTTTGAATCTGCGATTCAATCCATGACATCGATTCCTCTTTCAAAATTATTCTAATTAAGTCTATCCTCAATCAATTTCTCCTATTTCGGCCTCGCTACTCTGCATTAATGATTCCTCTGCATTACTCCTCCGCTATCCTTCCAAGTCTGTTCACATTTCTTTAATGCTATCTCTCCATAACTTGTCTATACGATGTTCTCAGAAACTTCGTCTTCTCGCTCAACCTTACTGCACCTGCAATCTGATTAGAGTTCTTCATCTCTCATCCCTTGGTCTCTGCCCCAACTTTTCATGTGTGAAGTTCACAGGGACTGCTTCCTCACACTCAATCTGTCTAAGAATTAACAAAAATACAATACGCATATATAATAACACATGAAGGCAATACTTAACTTCGACAGGGAAATAAAATCCACGGGTTGAAACAGAGAGCCCGATCATATTCCAAAACATTTGGAATTTATTTATAAATAAAAATACACAGAACTGAGCCTTGGGATGGCTAGTTTTTACATTTATTCCTTCTCTCTGTTCAACCCTCTCTCACCTCTATTTCCCTCTCGTTCTCTCTTTTTCTCTATGGAAGGCAGAACCCCACAATGGTGGATTTGGTTTTGTTTTATGCCTTTCCAAAAATCCCCATATGGTTGAGAAACTTTCATTCAGTTTCAGAACATTTTATTCAAATAAATGCCTAACTAATCCTAATCTAACTATTCTTTGAAACTACAGATTACAATGGCTATGTTAGCCCAAACTAACTTTAAACAAAATACTTTAAAATAAAGTCTTCAATTTATTAGAGGATTGCTAGTCCTCTTCCCAAGCCACAACATGTGACCAGCTTATCACATTGTTGACTCTACCTTAATGCTCTCGCATCAGACTCCCAAGGTAAAAGGAATCATGACCTCCTATTCATGTGTCTTCAATGCTTGAATCTTCAAGGATCCCAAACTCTGTTTTGTTTCTATCCATAAGTTGCATTCTCTTCCCCATTCTTTAGTTGCAATCTTCCAGGCTTCCATACTTTTTGTTGTAGTGCTCCACTACTTTTACCTTCTTTTCTTATTTTCAGTCTTCTGCCAACACATTCTACTACACTTTGTCCTAGATATTACTTCAAATATTACTCCCAACATTGCTGCCACCCAAACTTCTTGAGTATCCCTAAGGATATATCCCTCTGCAACATCCTTTTTCTTTTCCTTGTTTTCAAATTTACTGTCAAAAAGTAAATTGCCTTCTAATTCTCTGACTAGAGTAATATATTTTTTCACACTTCTTTGTATACTAGCAAACATAACATAGTTTAGTAAACTAGTATCTGCTTCCGTCTCAACCAAAACTTGAGACATTCTTCTATCAATGATTGCAATCCCTTCCTTATACTCAAATTCTTTCAGCAACCACTTCAATATTTCACTTTCTAATTGATACCTCTCAAGCACATCATCACTATGTTGTTCATCAATTACAACACATCCTTCTTCTTCTTCCTTGACAGCATTCAATAGATGTTCTTCAGCTCCTCAACTAACTCTAGTAGTCAATTCTACTTCATAATTCCGTTCTAGGACTGATTTTTCTTCAACATGTGACATATTTGTCTCACCTTCATCCTCATTATTATCTTCCTCTTTGTCACAAGTCCAATTTCTATGTGACACTGCTTCTCCATTCTTTATCAGAAAATAATTCTGATTTTCCATCTCTATGACAGCTTCAAGTGACTCCTAGAGTCTCCTTCTAGTCATTTATGAAAACCAACTTCTCCTTGTTCTCACCAATAATAGGTTCCTCAACATAAGACACAATTTTCTCATCCTTGCTATGGACACATCCTCCATTCTAAGTTCTTCCTTCATTAAGTAAGGAATCTATGAACTCCTTCTGCTGCAATAATTCAACCTTGTCTTCACCTAAAACCCATTCATCATCATACTTAACTTTGCAACTTTCAGCCTCATTCAAGACTGCTCCAAAAAAATTGGTTGTCTCCTACAAAACCTGCAATCACATATAAATTATCAATTTTAAAACCACAAGACCTGATGGTCTCCCTTGATGCTTCAATCATCAAGTCCTCTTGTTTCTCTGAATCTTCTGTATGAATCAAAAAATCTTCAATGGGCCCTATCTCAGCTTCCCCATGCATTGCATTTGAATGCTTGATATATTCCTCCACTTCTTCTTGCTTTTGGATTTCATCATGAGCCAAAGTTTCTTTGCTTTCAGCCCTTGCATCATGCTGAAAAGCAATACCTTCTCTCAATTGTATATGATCTTTCATATGAGACCTAGTTGTCTCATCTTCTTTCAGCACAGAATTCAGATTCTGTCTCTCCTCTTTCTTCTTTTATGACAACATCAAAAAATTGTCTTTCTTTACCTATTTCACCTGCAAACATACAACAATAATTTGTTTCAAAACCATAAGGATCCATAGCCTCTCTTTTTTTCTCAAACATCGGCTTTTTCTACTGGTTCTCATCCTTCCAAGGACCTATGAAACCATTAGCTGGTCTCATACCTTCATCTTCATTACTACTATAACCGAGAATAGACCTTTTTCGGGTTCACATAAGTAAACCTCTTCCTTAGCACACATCCTATGTTGTAACTCAGCTCCTCTGAGTTCTTCTTCTAGCTGACTTCTTGTGTCAGATCTCAGCCTACTCTGTAACTGACTCCACTTGAATCTTTTCTTTCGAAGAACCTAACCATACCTTTGGTGTTCCACATTCCTTGTATGAATTCTCTCAAAACTTCTAGCTGCACTTTTATCTCAACTAATTCTCAATCAAGGTTATCCTTTCTTGATCTTTTATATTCTCCCTTAGAACCTTTGCTATGACCATCAGTAGCCATAGTCTTCTTTCCTTTATGAACCCCTCTTTGTTCATCATGGACTATCAAAAATTCATCTCTACAAGTTGACTCCATCAACCTGTCTGTAGATACCACGCCAATATTTTCCATGATTAGTCTTTTACTAGCATCTCTACTGATTTCTTTCTTTTGATTGTGACTCCTCCTTGAGCCTTTCAGATAACCATCAGTGGTAATCTCTTCTTCTTCCCTTTGTGGAATCATTCTGATCCACCTTGTGAACTGCAACAAACCTCTTTCATATTTGAAATAAGTGTAGTACTTGTCTCCAGTTCATATGCAAGAACTTTCTTTTCATACTTTGCTGCTCTGAGTAATGATTCTTCTTCTTGAGCATTCAACCTATGCTCCCTCTTCATCTGTAGCCCATTCCATTTCAATTTATTCCTCATAATCCATCCACACCTCTGGTCTTCTTCACTCCTCTGTAGCAACTCCATCAATAGATCAAGATGGGTTCTCATCTCAGCTATTTCTCTCTTATATTCTTCATTAGTCATCGGTTTCCATATGCCATTTGTCTTGGAATCTTCCTTCTTCACTTTGTGATTGCCTCCTGAACCTCTGCTATGACTTCCAATAGTCATATTCTTGGGTTCTTTCACCCTCTATGAGCTGAACTAGCCTCTGCAATAACAATCCCTCCTGCTACAACTTACCTCACTAAACTTCCTTTGTGCTTGGTATTTTGGCAAGTACAAGTCCTTAATCTAGAACCCTCCTTGAGCACTCCTCTATGATCCTTCTAGGCTTACCCTCACAACTCATCTGCATTTGAGAACACTACTGTCCTCTTATATTTCAACCTCAGCTAAAACATTAGGTACTGACCACACTTCTTTTTCCTCCTAGAAAACCATTGCTAGCTTCCTTCATCACTACCCTTAAAGGCTGTAATATCCTTGCTAAGATGTTTTCACTCCTGCTGCTACCTCTATTAAACTCTTATGCTCTTCTTTTGAGTGTGAGAATTTACTTGTCAGTTCCATAATCCAGAATAAAACTGAAAGAAAACATTCTTACCTTATTTTCTGTGCTACTTATTCATCTATGCTGCTATAGCTCTCATGATTTTTCATAAGCCTTCAGTCCATAGTCTTACCTCTTAAGGTTCACTTGATTAGAATCACTGAGCAATCTTTCTCAACTTTTCTTAGTTCAAAGTCTTTCACACCGCCTCTCATATCTTGTTTCTCTGATACCAATTGATGCAGTCGTAGCCACAAATTAACATATATACATGGACTGTGGGTTAGGACCCACCTAATCTTCTTATACACAACATAATTTATATATATCGAAGTCATTAACATACATATGCGGGGTGATCAACAACGTTATTTACAACATAACGCATATAACCCAAAATACAGTCATACACGCGGGACCGGAGATCTCGGGTCCCACATCCCAATAACCAATCACAGCGGATCGCAACACTCGCCCGCAACTTTCAATTCTTTACAAATGTGTTAACCCATAAAACTTGCGACGTGCGCAGTCGCGTCAAGCCGACATGTGGTTGTTCCTTGTCGCATCGCTTCCTTCCATCTCCCCGCATCACATCGCAACCCATTTAAATTTTCATGTGAACACTTAATGTTATCCACTATAATCAACAAAACGCGAAGTCGCGGTCCAACGTTCGTCATTGATCTCCCACATGATCCTACAACCCATGCAACTTCCCCTTCATACCACTTTGCATCACGAGTTAAAAACTTTAACTTGCGAAATCCTTAACTCTTAAACAGTCCAATCGCCGATGTGAAACCACGCCCTGTCGACACGCGTCCCCTTCAATTCTACGATTTAATCACAACCGTTCATTCAAATTTATTGGTTCATCTTCGCCTCTCTGTCCACTCTGATCTCCGCTATCGATCCTTAAACTTTGGAATTTTCGATTCAATCCACGCCATCGATTCCTCTTTCGGAATTCTTCTAAGTAATTCCGTCCTCAATCGATTTCTCCTCTTTTAACCTCGTTGCTCTGCATTACTGATTCCTTCGCATTACTCCTCTGCTATCCTTCTGAGTTTGTTCGCATTTCTTCAACGCTGTCTCTCCATAACTTTTCTATATGAATTTCTCGGAAACTTCATCTTCTCGCTCAACCTTGATGTGTCTGCAATCCGATTAGAGTTCTTCGTCTCTCACCCCTTGATCTCTACCCAAAATTTTCATGTGTGAAGTTCATAGGGACTGCTTCCTCGCGCTCAATCTGTCTAAGCATTAACAGAAATACAATACGCATATATAGCAACACATGAAGGAAATACCTAACTTCGACAGGGAAATAAAATCCACGGGTTGAAACAGAGAGCCCAATCACAGTCCAAAACACTTGGAATTTATTTATAAAGAAAAATACATAGAACCGAGCCCTGGGATGGCTTGTTTTTAAATTTATTCCTACTCTCTGTTCAACCCTCTCTCACCCCTATTTCCCTCTCATTCTATCTTTTTATCTATGGAAGGCAGAACCCCACAATGGTGGATTTGGTTTTGTTTTATGCCTTTCCCAAAATCCCCATATGGTTGAGAAACTATCATTCAGTTTCAGAACAGTTTATTCAACTAAATGCCTAACTAATCCTAATCTAACTATACTTTTAACCTACATATTACAATGGCTATGTTAGCCCAAACTAAATTTAAACAAAATACTTTAAAATAAAGTCTTCAATTATTAGAGGACTGCTAGTCTTCTTCCCAAGCCACAACAAGTGACCAACTTGTCACATTGTTGACTCTGCCTTAATGCTCCTGCATCATTCATGATCTCCTGATCATGTGATTTCATATGCTAAAGAAAACCTCCAGGGTCCCAAACCTTAATTTGTAATTGTCCGAACGATCTGCACCTTTGCTGTTGCTGCATGTTTGCTATCTTCTGGTTCATTTTCCTTCCTTCAATCAACTTCAAATTCTGATTGATCATCCCTTCTGCTGTCATTTTTCTCCATCTGGACTGTCCCATCATCAACTTCCACAATTCCTCAATCACAGAATCAATTTTTGTTGTTCCCTGCAATCCTTTATTTCTTTCACTAACATCTTCTTGGGCTAAGAATCCTTGCTTTTGTATGTTTTTGCTGCTATCCTTTTTCTGTATTGCACCTTCTCCTGTAAACAAATTTTCCTCCAATTCCTTGCATGTCTCCATCCAAACAATGGAGCTACCAATACCATCATTGGGCATCAATTTATTCTTAGGTTCACACTAGTGAATTTACTCATCTTCCTTCATATCCTCAACAACAAATTCTTCTAACTGTCTATTAGTCTCTTCATTAACCAAATGTGCATGTGCTCCCTTTTGGTTGTCCTCATGAGACACATAGTCTCATTCTCCATCAGAATGCAATTTTGATCTTGCCTCTTTGAAATGTCTTTGTACATTTCATTCATCTTCATGACAGCTTAAAGTGATTGTCTATAACCTGATTCTCCTTTTTCGATATCACAATATATGTGTTTAACTTGTGAAAATTTTTGAATGTTACTAATGCAGAAATCTACTACTAGATCTGGTTATACTTCTCCTACTTAAAAAAGTTATTAATACTAAAATATTCAAATTAACATCGAAGTAAACACATAACAAAATTTCACCGATTTAGATATAAAACATAAATGTACATGTGCACATAGTCAAAGTGACACAATATTTTCTAGACAATAGTCCCTGAAAAAACCAATGCGGAAAACCAGTCTCCTAGCTGTTGGAGGGTCTTTATTATTAAGAGTTTTCTGAATACAAAAAATATGGGTACCACACTAGTAAACCCAACAGAGAAAAATATAGATCTGTAGCTATCCTATTGTTATGAAGCCCAAACGTTGACTGATCCACACCCTCAAACATGATTTACAAGACTCAGCCAGATCTTGACCCTAGAAACCCCAGTGTTGCCCCTGAATCCCCTGCGTTAGCCTCTGCACTGGACTAGAGAGGGTTTTTTAACCCCATAATGGGTGACGCAGACCCTACGCTGCCCCTGAGGGGCTCTGCGTAACCCAGCTAGGTCCTCGGCTGACCATCGCTGCCCTAGAAGGGACTGCATAGCTGAAGTTGCCCCTACGCTGCGCAGCTGCAGGCCTCTTTGTTGTTGATGCTTCTGCTTCTCTGCGATTCCTGTGGAAGATTCTCTCTGCATTTTTTTGATTCTAGGAACTGGGATTAGACCATCCCCTTTGCCTAAACTCCCCTCTCTACAGCTGAAACACTTTTGGAAATTCTTAGCAAACCATGCCCTAGAATTCCAGCTTAGCTTCAGTGCTCTGCCTCTGCGTGTATCCTCCAAATGACCCCAAGCCTTTCATTTATACTTTTCTTGTTGGGAAACCAACAACCATGATCAAATATTGAATCAATGGCTAAGATTAAAAGAAAGCTTGATCCATGTGACTTAAGGAAATTTCATCACATGTTTCAATTAATTACCTTTAATAATGTAATTTTCCTAAGTTAGACTTAGGGTCCATAATTAAATTATTAATTAATTAATTATCTCCAAAACTTGATGAAATTTCCCAAATACCTTTCTGGGTCTTGGAGATCTCATGTACTCTAGTGCCTCCACAAATTTTGGGAGCTAGAGCACATTTGATGCTACCCTATCACTCAAGAAAACTCAACACTCCCTCTTAGCAAGGAATGTGCTCCAGTACAAACTCTACTTCACCCCGAAGCTCTGCACTGATCTCTGGTGTGGGTATCTACATTGATGCTGGACCTATTGCCCTTCATTACTATGCTTCTACTGCCATTCTGTACTGCTTTCCATGACGTTTCCACCGCCACTACTACCTATGTACTGCAACTCCCTCTCAATTTATTGCAACTGTGCCACCATTTTTTGCACTCCATCTTCAGTTGCTGAGAGAAACAACTAAATCTCCTGCCCAATATTTGATAGAAAAGTTAGTTGGGCTACATCCTCATCACTGAAGCTCCATAGGCTGATGATATGTGTTTTAATCTGGAGGATGATGCACAACTATAGCTCTGCTCTGCATAAGAAGACTCCCTCTGCACTGCTGAAGTCACATCAACCCCTTGTGCTAAAATATCTCATGCTACTGTTGCGCTGCGCCGTCCTTTTAAAGCCTCCACGCTGTTGTAGCTCTACTCTGCGTAAGAAAATTTTCTCTGCGCTGCTAAAGTCACATCAGCCCCTAAGTTTTTGTTGTTGCATCTGCACTGTGCTACTCCTTTCAACATTCAGATCTTCCTATGCTTCATCTGTGATTCTCTACACCAGCTGCTCCACCTGTCCCGCTATTGTCTTAAGGCTCCCGTAGCTCGGATGTGATCCAAGAGATGAGTTGCTCAAGGATCCCGCCCCACTATGTAGCTGCTCTACAGATCCATGTCGCCCCACTTTCATGGTTCATGAGCACTCATGGTTGCATCGTCTTCTGGCCCATCATATGCCACAACAACCTTGGAAGTAGAAGCTTCCTTGTCCTTTTTCTTCTATGGACAATTGTTCGCGAAATTTCCTAGTTCACCGCACTGGAAACACTTGATCTTGGATAGATCATGCTTCTTCTTCCCTTGCTGCCTCTTTGATGCCAAGGCTGCATCATCTTCATATTCCTTCTTCACCTTACTGGATCTCGTGCTGTACTGCTTCTTGGTGATTCTGCAGAGTTCTTCTTGATGTAATATTGCCCACAATTTGTCCCAATCGGGAAGGTCCACTCTGCCCAAGACACTTTGTACAAAGGTTTCCCACTCTTCTTAGACCACATTGAGCACAGTCCTTACCATCACACCATCCTGCATCTTTTCTCCTGTGGCATTCAACTGATCTTTGATCATCTGTGATATGAAGATAAAGTGCTCCATCTCTTCCCCATTGGTCATCATGAATGACCGCAGCTGAGTCTCCAGAAACATATTCCTTTGGACTAACTTCCCCTCATATGGGGTTGTTAAGGCCTTCCACATCTCATTAGTTATTTTCTTATTAGCTATAAGTGGAACAATATGGTCCTTAAATCCATCCATTATCAGCCGCTTGGCATGTGCCGCAACTTCCTCATGCTTCTTCATGAGATCTGCATCATTCGGCATGGCCAGGACTCATTGTCCATGGTCTCTTAGACGATATGCCTCCAAGACTACCAGGATTCTAGCCTTCTAAACTAAAAATTTGGAAAATACATCCAACCTATCCTGATCACGTAGTGCGTGAGGTGCCATCTGCTCAGAAAATATGTCGGAGCTCCTCCTCTCTACGCTAGAGATCTGGATCTAATTTTGATGCAAGAGCATGAGGTTCGAGGAGAAAAGGAATTCATTTTATTCCAAAAATACAAAAAAAAAATTACAAGAAAAGGAGTGGGTTCCTTTAGCTGGCAATTACAGTTTTTAGTAGATAATATTTGACTAGTACTTTGGGGATTCGAGCTATTTGAATTCAATGTATTTAGTTTTAGTTGAGGATTTTAGAGAAAATATCATGCCAAGCGATTTTATCTAAAATCTGGGCAAAATTTGATCCTTTTGAAGCGGATCTGAACGTTTGTATGAACTCTATTTATGTAAGTTTGAACGATGAGAGTGAAGATTTTGGCTGTAGAAGGATGGAGTAATAGAAATTAATATTTCTTGGTATCATTAAGAAATCTGAGCACAAATGTCAAATCCCAGAGGATCCTAATATCCTTTGAAATATTTCTGAGTTTATTTGGTTCAATTCGAGCTCTGTTGATTTAATTTCTGTGTGTAATGTTTCGTTTAACATTCCACATCCACTGTGAAGACAAGACAGTCTGGTTATATTAGTAAATTTACAAGCTATCAGTTATTGATACATGAAACCATGGTTTCTTTGAAGGATTGTTGAATCTGGCCAATTCGAAGAAATGGGATAATTAAATGAGAAATAAAAAGTCCAAGAGAAATCAAAACTATTGATCTGCGATCCAATATAATCGCATTTTTAAAATTTCAGGGAGTTTAATGTTAAATCAAAACTGAAATGTATTAAACAGGGACTTGGAAGCAGGAGAACCGTCCAATCAAGGTGACAAATAGATCTACAGATACCACAATAAATTTTGTGAGTTATATAAGCTTTAAAACGGATGCGATATTTTATAAGCCTGATTTGATTACTCAAGTTGATCGCCCGGTAACTCATTTGATCTAATGGCCTTCGCATTTGGCTTAGATATCTGATGATGTTCACATAAAAATATGCACTTGGTTTAATTACAATTTTGGATGCGATGTTTTATAAACTTCAGTTAAATTTCCTTTAATTTCTACGTTTTAACGTAAAGGTTTTAATGTGCTTCGGTTCCATCACTAAAGTCAAATATAGTGAATATTATGTTTATTGGGTTTGACTGTGATTCCGCCATTTCAGTAAAGGTTAAAAACTGGAGGTTAATGAAATTTAGGTTTTGTATAATAAAATTTTGAAGTTGATGACTAATACAAGAAAGGAAATAGAAGAAGTTCCACCAGAACTTAAAGAAATTGTTTCGAGATTTGAAAGCTTATCATTAACACCTACATCCAGACCACCATTAGTGGTATCAGAGTAGAATTTAGACACTCAACAAGATCTCAAAATTCAGGAAAAGAAATCCAACATGGCTTACAAATTTGGAAGAGGAGGTGGTGCTGGTCAAAGAAGAGGAAGACCAGTGGAAAATGCTGAAGTGATGGAAGTTATGCAACAGATGCAAGCCAAATTAGAAGCAATGGAAATGGGAAATCAAAGAGATGCAGATGCTGGAGATGTCAGTGAACCTGAAGTTGAATCTGCAGAAGAGGGAGAACATGCAGAAGTTACTCCTGAAATGATATTTTTTAAATCAGTGTTGGGATCCACATCTAAACCTAGACTTGAAGTTTCAGTTTTTACAGGAAGCTTAAATCTAGAGGAATTAATAGATTGGGTTAATGACATGGATAATTTCTTTGATTATGAAGAGATCGATGAAGGAAAAAGGGTGAAATTTGCTATCACAAAATTGAAAGGACATGTAGCGCTTTGGTGGGATGGAGTGTAGGCAGAAAGAAGGAGACTTGGTAAGCAGCCAATAAATAATTGGAACAAGATGGTGGCAAAGTTGAGAGGTAAGTTTTTTCCAAGTGATTACCAACTTTCATTATTTAGACAAATGTAGAATATTAGACAGAGATCAATGACAGTCAAAGAATACACAGAGGAACTTTACAAAGAGAGCATAAGAGCAGGACAAATTCAAGATACAACAGAGAAGATTTCTAGATATATAAATGGTCTCAGAATGGAGATACAAGATGAGATAAGTCTGTTGTCTCCTAAAACAGTGGAAGAGGCTTATCAAATGGCCTTAAAATCTGAAGAAAAACTCATAACGAAGCAATCTGCCAGAGGAAGAAGTAATTTCTGATGAAAAGGAAATCAAGGTGGTAGAGGAAGATCTACAACACCTAGAGAAGGAGCTAGCAACATCTCAAGTCAGCATACATCTACAGAAGGTGATGCAAGTGGCAGAAGGGGTTATTCCAGAGGAAGAGGAGGCAGAGGCAGAGGAAGAGAAATCAGATGTTATAGATGTAATAAGCTTGGACGCAGAGCTTATGAATGTCCAGAGAATGTGGGGACAAATCAGAGAAATGTAATTGTTGCTCAGAATGAAGAATAAGTAGCAAAAATGCTAGAAGCAGCAAAAGTGCCAGAAACAGAAAATATACCAGAGAAAGGAGAATCTTTGGTAGTGAACAAAGTTCTATTAAAATCAACAAAAGAAATTGTTGAACTAGCACAGAGAAAAACTTTGTTTAGAAGCGTGTTCAAAGTTCAAGGAAAATGCTATCAAATGGTAATTGATAGTGGAAACATTGATAATTTGGTCTCTATAGAAGTGGTGGAGAAATTGAAATTGAAGACAAAGAAACATCCAACACCCTAAAAGGTGTCATGGCTTCAGAAAGGACATCAATTGTTAGTAAATGAACAGTGTGAAGTGGAATTCCAGTTGGGCATGTGATGTAATGCCTATGGATGTACGTCACATATTACTGGGTAGACCTTGGAAGTATGACAAAGGAGTTATGCATGATGGGAAAAAGAACACATACAAGTTTTGTAAAGATGGTATCAATCATACATTGTTGCCAATAGAAGAAGAAGATGCATCAAAAAGAAGATCTGATCCAAAAGCTTTGTTACTGAGTGGGAAAGAATATCTGCAACAGATTGAAGATGATGAGGTAAACTTTGCATTAATGTGCAAAACCAAGGTAGTAATTACTCCCACTAAAATTTCTGAATTACCAATTGAAATTCAAGAGATGCTGGCAAATTACTGTGATATCATTGTAGATGATTTTCCTGATGAATTACCACCTATTAGAAAGATCGGCCATCATATAGATTTGAATCTAGGAGAAAATTTTCCAAATAAAGCAGCATACAGGATGACTCCTACAGAAAATGAAGAAATGAGGAAGCAGGTACAGGAACTGTTAGATAAAGAACTGATCAAAGAAAGTTTGAGTCCTTGTGCAGTACCAACAGTGTTGAGTCCAAAAAAATATGGAGGTTGGAGAATGTGCACTAATTCAAGAGAAATCAACAAAATAACAATCAAATATAGATTTCCTTTACCCTGAATTGAACATTTGATGGATTGTTTAATTGGAGCAAGATATTTTACAAAATTGTATTTAAAGAGTGGCTATCATCAAATTAGGATAAGGGAAGGAGATGAATGGAAAACAGCTTTTAAAACAAATGAAGGATTGTATGAATGGATGGTAATGTCGTTTGGATTATCAAATGCTCCTAGTACATTTATGAGGCTTATGAATGAAGTGTTGAAAGAATTTATTGGTAAATTTGTAATAGTATATCTGGATGATATATTAATTTACAACAAATCTAAAGAAGAGCACATGAGACATCTTAATTATGTCTTAAAGAAATTGCATCAGGAAAAGTTGCTGGTAAATTTAAAAAAGTGTTCATTCATGAAGGAAGAATTCGTATACTTAGGTTTTGTTGTTTCTGCTGATGGATTGAAAATGGATCCAGAGAAGATAAAGGCAATCATAGAATGGCCTTCACCTAAGAGTATTTTTGAGGTAAGAAGCTTCCATGGTCTTGCTAGTTTTTATAGAAAATTCATAAGGAATTTTAGTAAGATCAAACCATAAAGAAGGACAAACAACCATTTAAATGGACTGATGAAGCAGAGAAAAATTTCCAGTTTTTGAAACAAAAGATAACAGAAAAACCCATATTAGTTTTGCTTGATTAACAAACATTTTCAAGTGAAATGTGATGCCAGTGGAGAAGCTATTGGAGTTTTTTTAAGTTAAGAAGACAGAACTGTAGCTTATTTCAGTGAAAACTGAATGAGATAAGAAGGAAATACTCTTCTTATGACAAGGAATTTTATGCATTTGTACAGTCATTAAATAAGTGGAGACATTACTTGATGTCTAAAGAGTTTGTGCTTTATTCAGACAATCATGAATTGCAGTACATTATGCAGCAGCCAAAATTGAATCAGAAACATGCAAAATGGGTAGAGTATCTTCAAAGTTTCAATTTTGTATTGAAACATATAACTGGCCAAGCAAACAAAGTAGCAGATGCCTTAAATAGAAAGAGCATTTTAGTTCAAGAAATTCAAATTCAAGTGTTGGGTTTTTATTTTCTTAAAGAATTGTATAAAACAGATTTGGATTTTAAAGAGGCATTTGAAGCATGCAGTAATCCTATTTTTTTGGACATAAGTAAGTGGCTAGATTTTTTCTTAAGAAGGTTTGTTGTTTAAAATAAATCAGTTGTGCATACCAAATTTTTCTATGAGAGAAAATTTAATTAAGGAGAAACATAGTGGTGGACTTGGTGGACATTTTGGTGCAAACAAGACTTATGAACAGCTAAGTCATTTTTTATTTTTGGCCAAAGATGAGAACTGAAGTGGAGAAGTATGTGAAAAATTGTAAAGTTTTTCAGTATGCAAAAGGAAGGAGTTAAAACACAAGTTTGTATGTTCCATTACCTATTCTAGATAGACCTTGGGATATGGTAAGTATGGATTTTGATTTTGGTTTACCGAAAACATAGAGAGGGAATGATGCAATTTATGTTGTAGTTGACAGATTTTCTAAAATGGCACATTTTATTCCATGTTATAAAACCAGTGATGCTACTCATGTTGCTAATTTGTTTTTCAAATAGACTATAAGGTTGCATGGGTTACCTAAAAGCATTGTCTTTGATAGGGACACTAGATTTGTTGGTCATTTTTGGAGGACATTGTGGAAAAATATTGGTACTAAACTAAGTTTCAGCTCAACTTATCACCCTCAGACTGATGGAAAGACTGAGGTGGTGAATAAAATCTTGGGTAATCTTTTGAGAATTCTTGCAGGTGAACATCCTAAACAGTGGGATCAAATTTTAGCACAAGCTGAATATGCTTATAATGACTCTCCTAACAAAAGTACAGGGAAGAGTCCATTCCATATAGTTTATGGAATGCACCTAAGAGGAGTGTATGAACTAAGAAATTTTGGAAAAGCAAAGATGAGAAGTGCTAAAGGAGAAGATTTTGCTTCAAAAATTCAAGCAATACATGACCAGGTAAAACAAAAGTTATAGGACAACAACATCAAATACAAGAACACATCAGATTTGAAGAAGAGGGAAGTTAATTTTGAGGTTGGAGATTTGGTTCTAGCACACCTGAGAAAAGAAAGATTTCCAAAAAGGGCGTATAACAAGTTGAAGTTTAAAAAAATTGGGCCAAGCAAAGTATTGAGAATTTTTTTTGCAAATACATATGAAATTGAATTACCCCCTGACATTGAAATATCTCCAATTTTCAATGTTGCTGATTTGTATAAGCATGAAGACAGTGACAGAGATGATATAGCTGAAGGCAAAGAAGAGATTGATTGGTTGAAACAGTTACCCACAGCAAAAACATTGCAGCCAGAGAAGATTTTAGACAAAATATTGTCTAAAAAGACAAGAGGATGAGAGTATTTTGAGTATTTGATCAAGTGGAAAGATCAGCCAATTGCAGAGGCTACATGGATGACAGAAACCATGTTACAGAAATTGGGCAGTTATGTAGAGAAGCTCATGGACAGGAGCCCATGAAGAATTTTGTCCTCAGGAGTCTGATGCAGGAGCATGAGGCTCGAGGAGAAAAGGACTTCATTTTATTCCAAAAATACAAAAAAAAAATTAGAAGAAAAGGAGTGGGTTCCTTTAGCTGGAAATTACAGTTTTTAGTAGATAAGATTTAACTAGTACTTTGGGGATTCGAGCTGTTTTGAATTCAATGTATTTAGTTTTAGTTGAGGATTTTAGGGAAAATATCATGCCAAGTGATTTTATCTAAAATCTGGGCAGAATTCGATCCTTTTGAAGCGGATTTGAACGTTTGTATGAACTCTATTTATGTAAGTTTGAACGATGAGAGTGAAGATTTTAGCTATAGAAGGATGGAGTAATAGAAATTAATATTTCTTGGTAACAATGAGAAATCTGAGCATAAATGTAAAATCTCGGAGGATCCTAGTATCTTTCGAAATATTTCTGAGTTTATTTGGTTCAATTCGAGCTCTGTTGATTTAATTTCTGTGTGTAATGTTTCGTTTAACATTCCACATCCACTGTGAAGACAAGACAGTCTAGTTATATTGGTAAATTTACGAGCTATCAGTTATTGATACATGAAACCATGATTTCTTTGAAGGATTGTTGAATCTGGCCAATTCGAAGAAATGGGATAATTAAATGCGGAAAAAAAATTCCAAGAGAAATCAAAACTATTGATCTGCGATCCAATATAATCGCATTTTTAAAATTTTAGGGAGTTTAATGTTAAATCAAAACTGAAATGTATTAAACAGGGACTTGGAAGTAAGAGAACCGTCCGATCAAGGTGACAGATAGATCTACGGATATCACAATAAAATTTGTGAGTTATATAAGCTCTAAAACGGATGCGATATTTTATATGCCTGATTTGATTACTCAAGTTGACTGCCCAGTAACTCATTTGATCTAACGGCCTTTGCATTTGGCTTAGAGATCTGACGATGTTCGCATAAAAATATGCGCTTGGTTTAATTCCAATTTTGGATGTGATGTTTTATAAACTTCAGTTAAATTGCCTTTAAGTTCTACGTTTTAACGTAAAGGTTTTAATGTGTTTTGGTTCCATCACTAAAGTCAAATATAGTAAATATTATGTTTATTGGGTTTGACTTGTGATTCCTCCATTTCGGTAAAGGTTAAAAACTGGAGGTTAATGAAATTTAGGTTTGGTATAATAAAACTTTGAAGTTGATGACTGATACGATAAAGGAAATAGAAGAAGTTCCAACAGAACTTAAAGAAATTGTCTCAAAATTTGAGAGTTTATCTTTGATAGCTGCATCCAACCCACCAAATTTCCTTAGCGAAATAGGCACCCTCTGCTCCCTCTGACAACTGATTTCCTCTCTTGGAAATCCGGCAAATCAATCAACAAAACATCTCTCTTCGATCCATTGATCGATCTACAGGTTTCTTTGGCTATTAATCCTCTGAGAATATGACCTCCTCCCGCTCTTTGTCTCTAATGCTTAGGCTAAATTATGAAAAACTTTAGAAATTTAACCCCACCAACACCTTCTGAAGTTCTCCAACTATGCTTCTGACACTTCTGAATTAGACTACTTCAAATCTGCGTCACCCTAGTTGGCCTCTGCATGAGCAGACAGTCCCAGTGCTGCCTCTATGCTTCCTCTATGTAGTAAATACGTGGGCCTATGTGGATACAACATAAGACTATGTCATCTTGGGCTCTGTGTGACTTTGCTCCCTATGAAACTGTGTGGTCCCTTCAGATATGGCTTTCTGCTGTTGTTTCTTCTCTCTCTGCTGCTTTCTGCAACAAGATTCTTCAGTATTCTGCTGGTGACTCTACTAGATCTGCAATCACTCTGATACCATGTGAAAATTTCTAAATGTTACTAATGCATAAATCTACTGTTAGATCTGGTTGTACTTCTCCTACTTAAACAAGTTGTTAATATTGAATCTTCAGATTAACATCGAATTGAGCACATAACAGAATTTCACCGATTCATATCTAAAATAGAAAAGTATATCCACACATAGACGAAGTGACACAATATTTTTTGGACAATAGTCCCCGGAAAACCAAATGCAGGAAAATCAGTCTTCTCGCTGCTGGAGGGTTTGTATTATTAAGATTTTTCTGAATACAACAAATCTGTGTATCACACTGGTAAACCCAATAGAGAAAAATATAGATCTGTAACTATCATGCTGTTTTGAAGCCAAAGCGTTGACTGATCCACACCCTCAAACAAGATTTACAAGACTCAGCTAGATCTTGGCCCTAGAAACCCAGAGCTGCCCCTAAAGCCCCTGCATCAGACTCTGCAGCCTTTGCATGTCTTTGCACTGGCCTGGAGAGGGCTATGTAACCCCATAATGGGAGACGCAAACCCTACACTGCCCTTGAGAGTCTCTGCGTAACCCAGCTGGGTCCTCAGCTGACCAAAGCTGCCCCAGAAGGGACTACATAGCACTTGCATAACTAAAGTTGCCTCTACATTGCGCAACTGCTGCCCTCTTTGCTGTTGCTGCCTCTGGAATCTTCTCTCTGCCTCTTGTTGATTTTAGGCATTGGGATCAGTCCATCCCCTAGTTCGCCTAAACTCCCCTCTCTATAGCTGAAACACACCTATAAATTCTAGCAAACCACGCCCTAGAATTCCAGCTTAGCTTCAGTGTTCTGCCTCTATGTGTCTCCTCCAAATGGCCCCAAGCCTTTCCTTTATAATTTTCTCGTTGGGAAACTAACTGCCATGATCAGATCTTGAATCAATGGCTAAGATTAAAATAAATCTTGATCTGTGTGACTTAAGACAATTTCATCACATGTTTTAATTAATTACCTTTAATAATTTAATTTTCCTAAGTTAGACTTAGGATCCATAATTAAAATTATTAATTAATTAATTATCTCCCAAAACAGATGAAATTTTCCAAATCCCTTTCTCGGTCTTGGAGATCTCATGTACTCTAGTCCCTCCACAAATATTGGGAGCTAGAGCACATCCTATGCTACCCCATCACTCAAGAAAACTCAACATAGCTTCATCTATTTGATGTTCATGTTGAAATTTTCCTCTATTAAGCAATGCATCTATGTACATCTTTTCTTGTACCAGTTATAAACTCTCTTCTTCTTAGAAGTATTCATCATCATATATGGGTTTACAATCTTCTTCAATTTCTATGATACCTGTAGAAGATTGTCCATCTTTATCTACTTCAAAACCTGCTTGCTTACACCAATCATGAGAAACATGATATCCTTTTACCAGCATCATCTCTAATTTATCATTACACATGAGAGATTCATTAGGCTTCTCATCTTCCTTAACATGTATAACAATTTTCAATAACTGTTCTTCATTTTATTATTTGGAAACATGCATATGGACTCTACCTTGACTGTCTTTATCTGCTAAATCTGCAACCACACAAAAAATGTTAGAAATAAAAACATTAGGCCTGTAAGCCTTACTTATCAGCATATCCATTTGTTGATCTAAACTCTTCAAAGAGCTTATGAGACTTCCTGCAAGTCTCTCTTCCTCCTCATTCTCCAAGCAACTTATAAGTTCCTCAATAGATCTTTTCTCAACATCATCCTCTCCAAGGATATCACCTTGCTCTGGTTCAAAATAGTGAAATCTTTCCTCTATTTTCAATGGCCTATATATGAACTTAGCTCCTTTGAGTTTCTCTTTCTTCTTCATTTTCCTTAGACTTTTCCTCAATTTCTTTATGAATAATTGTACCACTAGCCACCGAATTAGATTCTTCATACTCCATCCTCTTCTCTTGATTACATCCACCTTTTTTGTAGCAACTTATCCATGTAACTGAGTTCACCTATTATCTCAGTCATCTCTCTGTAAAACTCCTCTTGACTCATCACCTCTATGTCCTTTACCTTGGCATATTTCCTTTTGTTGTGGCTTTCCTCTGAACCTCTGCAAAGACCTTCAGTGATCATTGGCTTCCCCTCCTTTGTGAACTCCATCTTGTTCACTTGTGGACTGCATCTAAGCCTCCCTCTCTAGCAAGTCTCCATACCCGCCTTTGATATCTTAGATACCTTACCTTACCAAGCTATCTCCTTGGGCTTGATCTATGTTTCTTTGTCTCTTGAACCATTCTTTGAGAACATTCACTTTTCCTCCCTATCCAACCTCTGTTGGAATTCTTCAAGGTTCTGCCACTATTTAAAAGCTCACATGCTCTTCCTTTTGAGAACACAACTAGTTCTTTGTTACAGCTCCTCTCAGCTATATTTGCTGCTAACACCCTCTTTGTCTGCAACTTGAAATCTGCAAACACAATCCTCAAACCTAGAGTTAAAGTAAAAACATACCATATCACCTTCAAGATCTCTGCATAATCTTGTTCCACCACTCATCTTCACTTTGAATGGACTATTCCCTATTCATTTACCTCTACAAATTCTCCTTAAGAGAATGAATTACTCCCCATATTCTCCCACACTTTATCTCTATGTGCCTATTTCCTGTCAGATTTAAAATCTAATCCTTTCTTCCTATGTAATACCTTTAACAAATGCACACAAAACACACTAGCTTTATTTTCCTGCTTTGTTATGTCAGTATTTACTAATCTCATCTTTCTGCAATCACAATTGTATCTGCATATACAACTTCAAGAGCTTAACTTTTCTCTAGTTTTCCACCAAAGAGCTTTTACTTGCTCTGATACCAAATGATGACCTACCAGGTCTATCACTCGATGATAGGTAGCTTTAAAACACTAAAGGCTACACAAAAAGTCTCAAGAAAGGGACTTTATCCCTTCATATCTCTATCAATTTTAGTCAACTACCTCATATTAGTTATATAAACATGGAAGGATTCAATTTTCTAATTTTATTGTCTTATGCGCTATCTGGAAGACCTGGGCGTGATTGAGGGAACACATCATCATATCGACCCTCTATTCCTCAAAACCCATGTGCTCATTTTCCTTCAGGACAACTTGATGTATGAGAATCGTGGAGGTTAGAACATGAACCCAATTGTTGGAACAATAACCAAACTTCTGGAACAAGAACTGTACACCCTCTTTGGTAAAGACATTTGATCGTCTAGGTCAATATAAAACATTTTTTCATACAAAACCTGGGTGCATATATTATGGATCTCATGAATGATCTTCAGTGTTTTCGCTAGTTATTCAAACAAAAATACTTATACTATATAGATCTAGCCACACAATGTTTCAGATTGGATGCATCTCTTTATCCCCTTTTAATATTCCTCTGCAATAATTGGGTGTGTTTTCGAAACCATTCCAAAGGCATCTTGGTTCACTCTCAAGAGTGATTTCCCTAAGTATTATATATCACATCACCAATAGCACATTCCACTTCCCGTAACAATATCTAACACCATAACCCAGTTCACATCCTCAATTTGATATAATCCTAGACAGGGTTGCCAATTTAAACGCAAAGCATAAATAATTTAACCAAATTCACAAGAGCATATATATTGAAAACTCACCAAATTCACAAGAGCATAAATTATTTTACCAAATTCACAAGAGCATATATGTTGAAAAAAGAATGGACCGTGTTGGGTCAAAAGGAAAAGAGCACATTATGATTTTGTCTCTCAACTTAATTTTGATTGGATTCTTTAAGAGAAGCTACACTGAAATAATTGTGGAAAAATTTAGGACTTTGTATTAGTCTAATTCCTCGGTGAATAAATTGTTCCTTTAGAAAATTTTGTATAAACTAAGGATGGAGGATTGAGACTCCATGATAGTGCATTTAAATGCCTTCAATATTTTAGTGAGTTAATTATTATCTGTAGACATTCAGATTTTAGATGAATACAAGTTTACTAGTTTATTGTGTTCTTTACTAATTCATGGGATAGTTTTCTTATTTCCATAGGTAGTAATGCAACTACTTTAGTTTTCAACGATATAATTTCATCCTTCTTATGAGAAGTGACAAGATGAAAAAACATGGAAAGTAAAAACACAAATGCCTTGTCTATAAGAGGACACTCCCATAATAGAAATAAAAATACTTTCTCAAGTGGGAGATCTGAATCTATAGGAAGATCTATTTCTCTAGGAAAATTAATAAATGTATGTTGGATATGAATAAAATAACAACATTACAAGAAATAATGTAGATTTAAGATTGAAAATAAAGGGAAGGGATCTAATGATGCTTCTTCTACAGAGCAAAAGTCACCTTAGATAAAGAAAGGGATGTGTACCTGGCTTCTTCAAGTACAAATGTAGATAATGATGCATGGGTATTCAACATAGAGGAACTATTTCATATGACTCCTCACAGGGAGTGGTTTTATGAGTATGAAATATATGATGGTGTTCATGTTTTCCTAGGAGATAGTTTGATAACCAAGATCATAGGAAAAGGAATATTCAAGTTGAAGCTTATCGATGAACAAATTAAAGCTCTCATTGGTGTTCTAAACATCCAAATATTGGCCAGAAAATTAATTTTGTAAGAAATATAACCAATGTAGGTATAAAAATAATGTTAAAAAATTATACTTGTAGGATGGTTGGAGGAGCAATGGTATTGTTGAGGGGATTTCAAATTGGAACTCTATATAAGCTACTGGGAATTATTGTTAGTGATAGGTGTAATAGTTTGATTGTTCCTAAGAGTGGAGCTAAAAAAGGAAAAAAAACCTCTAATCGCTAGAGAAAATATTATGTTGGGGCATCAAAGACTAGGACATATGGAGAGAAGGGCCTTCGAGTACTAAATGCTAATGGTATGGTAGAAGGTATGTCTAATTTCTCTTTGGATTTTGATTTATGTAAGCATTGTTTATATGGGAAGCATAATCAAATAAGATTATCCTTTGGTATTACAACAACAGAGGGAAGATTACAATTGGTGCACAATAATATATTTTGACTTAAGGTTGATTATATCACTAGGTGAATCAGTGTACTGTGTCTCATTTATAGATCGCTTCTTGAGGAGTACACAGAATTATTTCCTTAAGAAGAAATTTGAAATCATTGAAAATTTGAAAGAGTTTAAGGATCTTGTGGAAAATTAGACAAAGAAGAAAATTAAGGTGTTGAGGACAGATATTGGTGGAGAATTCTATAAGAATGAATTCAAAGAATTTTTTTAGAGGAACATCATATCAAGGAATAATAATACATGATACACATGTCAAAAAAATGGATCTATAGAAAGGACGACAAGGATGCTAATGGAGAAATCAAAGAGCATGCTTAGTGGTGTCTGTTTAGGATAAGAATTCTCAATAGAGGACTGGATACTACATGTTAACTGGTAAATAAACCACCTTCATCAATGTTGGATGATGAGACTCCACACGATATATGGAATGGTGAGAAACCTTCTCTTAAACATCTCAAAGTATTGGGATGTGATGCTTATGTAAATTTTCCAAAGGATAATAGGGGTAAGATAGATAAGAAAGATAACAAGTGTATCATTATTGGATATAAAGATGTTATGAAAGGTTATAAGCTTTGGAATTTAAAAACACAGAAGGTTGTGTATAGTTGAGATGCAGTATCTAGAGAGATCACATATGTTGTAAAATAAGAAGCCCGACTATGGGAGAAAGAACCAGAGAAGATAGAGTTTTAATTTAAGGATGATGAAGAAGAATCTAGGAAAGAAAATCAATCTGAAAAAAGAAGAACCACTTACTATGGTAGTCAGGAGAATAATTTGAGAAATAAGTAATCTAGAATAATGTACACCACCTTGTTTTAATTAAAATTTTCTTTGTTTATTACTGATGATGATCCTAGAACTTTTAGGAAGGAAGTGGATTTAGAGAATGGAAAAATATGGAAAAACTCCATGGTTAAATAAATTGCAGTCACTTAAACAAAAATGAGGCTTGGGATCTAGTGGAGTTGTGAGCTGAAAGAAATCCCATTAGATGAAAATGACTGTTTAATAAGATGTTGAATCATTTTTTTTTGTCTTAATGATGGATCCTCATCGGATCCAAAATGTATACAGTAAAAATGATCACTATGGAATATCCAAACCATCAATCTACCAAGACATTGAATGTTGAAGGAAAAGTGGAGAAATATAAAAATTGGGTTGTAGCAAAAGGTTAGCCCAAAGCAGAGGGAATTGAATTTGGTGAGATCCTTTTCTCCTATTGCCTAGTTAGCTTCTATTAGATTTCTTTTATATGTTTTTGTTGATTTTGATTTTGAGGTACAACAAATTGATGTGAAAACACCTTTCCTAAGTGGGGATCTAAAAGAAATCTACGTGAATAAGCCATAAGGATTTGTGTGGAATGGAAACAAAGAGATGGTATGCGGGCTAAAAAAACCCCTATATGGATTAAAGCAATCACCAAAGATGTGGTATCAAAAATTTGATACCTATATATTGGGACTTGGCTTCACATGGATAAAAATGGATCTTTGTGTTCATTTCAATTTAGTTGGTGATAATATTATTTATTTGGTCTTGTATGTGGAAGATAGGTTAATGATTAGAAATGATAGGGAAACCATCAAGGAAATGAAAGCTCAATTTCCCTCTAAATTTGATAGGAAGGATCTTGATGCTTCAAATTTCATTTTGGGCATGTAAATTAAAAGAGATCAGGAAAATAAAAAACTATGGTTAATTAGAGGAAATGTGTCAAGACAATATTGTTGAGATTTAATTGAGTTGAGAGGCTCATTGTATAACCAAGTATGAGGGTGATGTGTAATTCCATTTGTGCTCAATGTGGAGTTGACATGCGTCCCTTGTAAAATAAAAATAAAATATTCTCTAAATTAAAAAAAATTGTTGGCTATAATCAAAATAGAAAACAAATATACATATTTAGTTAGTTTTAATTAAAAGTATTATAAAATGAAATCCCATTCTAACTATGTTTTCTTTATTGGTCGTTGATATTACAACCTAATACAAACAAGATATGATAAAAATATTTCATTCTCACTCCCAATTATGAATAAAATATTTCCATGTCCATATGAAATAAGAAAATTTTATATTAACTTTAAAATTCTTTTAAAGCAATTAAAAAAAACAAGGAAAATCAATTTTATTTATATTTTCATATTTCAATTGTATATTGAAAATAATATTGAAATGTATTTAAAATATATTAAAAAAAAACTTTAATGTGGACAATGTAATTCATAAATAAAATATCTCAATGCTCATGTTAAATAAATTATTTCAATTCCAACAATTTACATATTATATATGTTTTTAAATAGTAATAATAATAATAATAATAATAAGTCTATATATTATATAAAGTAATTGAAAAATTAAATTCTTATTGTTATATCATTTCAAGTATCATTACTTTATATTTTGACCCTTTTATTAAGGGTTAATTTTGAGTGGAGAAAATATTTGTAGGAATTGCATGTTTAAGCTATTTTATTCCATGTATTCAAGGGATTTTCAACGGGTTGAATCCATATATGCATTCAAAAAAGCAATTTAGAAAATATAAAATTACACACACACACACACACACACATTCATCTTAACCATCATTTGTCAAGTCCTTAGATGGATGTAATCTTTGGAGGTGCAATTTTTTGAAGTTTTGCACTATAAAAAGGTTTGCACCTCAAGAAATTTGATCTCTCTTAGCTATTGCTAGATCTGTGGTTAAGATGGATCTATACTAATATGTAAGAATGTGAAACAATAAAGGTATATATTCTTGTAGGTGAAAATTTATTTTTAGAACAATTTCCTAAGACACATAACAGGAAGAGGACATGCCCCGTGTTCCATATGCTAGTGTAGTTAGAAGTTTGATGTATGCAATGGTCTATTCTAAACCATACATTACATATGTAGTGGGAGTATTGACTAGGTTTATGTCAAAATGATAGAAAGAGCATTGGATAATAGTTAAGAAGTTTTCTAGGTATTTGTATGGAACTACTAGTTATGCATTGTGCTACCAAGGAACGCAAGGATTGGACAAGGTGTTGGACATTCATGGTTTTTTTGATGCAGATAAGGCTGAAAATGTGTGGGTATGTGTTTAACCTATTTGGAGGAGAAATCAGTTGTATGAGAAAAGATAGTTTATAGTAGAACTCTCAACTACATAAGCTAAATACATGGAAACAATTCATGCAAGTAAGGAAGCAATATGGTCACACAAATTTTGTTTAGGTATTGGGTTGGTACAACGAGTTGTTAGGATAGATTGTGAAAATTAGAGTGCAATCTTCCTAACGAATAAACTATTGTATCACTCTACGACAAATCATATTGATGTTCATTATCCCTTTGTGAGAGATATGATTGAAGAAAAGAAGGTGTTGTTGGTGAAGGTGGAAATTTTGAGAGTGTTGTAGATTCATTAAACAAAAATTGTGAGAACTAAAAATTTCTCTTGTTGTAGAGAAACAATGGGCACTATTTCCTTAGATTGTTGATCTTGTATTCTTGCACCCCCTTGTTTGAAAAGAAAACAATAGGTGGGAGAATGTTGGGTATGCGTTATGTTCTTTGCATGATTGCCTACATACATTGTACAATGTACTAAGAATAATGGTAGGGGTCATAGGGTGGGGCAAATTCCCCCCTAATTGGGGGGTTCACAAGGGGATGAAAACTCCCATGTGTGGGTGTTTTGGGTTAACACCCTAAGTATTTTTTTTTGGTCATTTTTTTGCATATGTTTTTAGCAATTTTTAAAACACGATTTTCACTTTTAGCAGTTTTATGGAACATGGTGGTTTAGCCCATGTTTTTGTAGTGTCAGATAATGAACTACGGTTATATTTTAATATGAGGTAAATAGATTAATACTTTATGAATGTTGTTTTCATTGTCACACTGTAAAGAAAAACATATTGAAACATATTTTTTGTTTTACTGATTTGGGTTTCTAGAGTAAATTATTTGTGTTAATGTGTGTGTTTTCCATTGCATAAATTTTATTTTATTAAGAAATTGTTTGCAAAAGTAACTGTATAGGGTTAAAACCTACAAATTATACCCAAACTAAAAGAGTCTATATCATGGACTAAAAACATAGGAAATTTATTGCAAGGAGGGATTTTTTTAATTCACCATATATGAATATGCAATACAGTAAATGAACAAGGAACTTTCACTACAACATAAATGACAAAAACTAGCACTAATGCATATATGGGGGTGGGGGGAGTGCTATCATGGTGTAGAAATTATAAACAACACACACACACTCACATTAAAAAAATTAGCACACAATTATGAATAATGTAAACATGATCAAGATAATAACCTCCTCCATAAAACTTTCTTGTCTACTGCCCTCCATTGGGATGCAACAAGTTTGTTTGGAGTTGGTACATATATGAGGCTCATATGAGCCTCCATATTACCTCTCATAGTCGAAATGCGCTACAAAATTTGATGGTCCAACACCTCCAGTAACATCACTTATTGGTGGTTCCTAGCATGATGATCCTATGAGCATGCCATGTTGCACTATGGTGCATCTCAAGGTGGCTATTGCTATTTGGGTTTCAATAACGCTATCTATTGCTGGAGGATGTTATGTAGGTGGGTTATGCCTTTGTTTAGGTGGACGAGGACCTAGTGTTGGGTTGTCCCTAGCATTTTTTTTTATCTTGTGTAGACCCATGACTCATCCCATAGAATTCTCCTATGTAAAAGTAGTTGACATGGAGTCCTAGCTTGAAATTTACCCACAATCACGTCAAGAAATATAGAGATACACCCCTATGATTACAAGGAGGTTTATAAAAAACCATGAACCACTTATCCATCTAATGGTCTCAAAATGGTTGGTAGGTGCAACAATCCATATAAATGTGTTTCTTGTTGATTACTAAAGGTTAGTTATTTCTTGGGTCATTGAATAATGACAAGAAATCTTATTTAGTAATGTTCAGGTCTCTAATTGTGTTTTTTTTTATACCACTACTATAGTATTCATACATCCCAACCTTATAATAAAAAAATTAGTTCATAGGCCCTAACAATTAGAAATGGATCATACAATTGAATTTTGTGAAATTGCAAGAGATAATCATGGGCACTAATTAGTGTTTTGGAGATCATGAATACGATTTCCCTCAATGTAGCCAACGATGCGTTGATTTCAACATTGGGGTTTTTTTGTTCTTGGTTGGGTGTGTTTGTTCTAAGTAGTAATATGATGATGGCGGTTTTGGATTCTTACTAGGATCCATGGTAACCAAGTCTCCTCCAAATCAATATGGTGTATGTGTTTAGGGTTCCATTTAGGCATTTTAAACCAATTTTTTAGGAAAAAAAAACAATGAAATTTAATTGGAACACTTACTTGGAATCCGAAGAAGATTTAATTTGTTGACTTGGAACTTGACGTAGACCAAAGATGAATAATTTGGCTCTAGAACAACTAAAAATACATTGTGTGGCCTGAAATAGTAAAAAGATTGGTAGCAAGAACATAAAAATGCAACAAACTAGGAACATGTGCACATTCCTAAGAACATGTGCATGCTTTTGAGTCATGCCAACTTAGTACCCTAGATGACATTTTGGTTGGAAGTTTGAGGTTGGGCAAGCCTTAATGCTCAAGAATGAGCACCCATATATTAATGTATAAGTGACCTTGATATCAAGGAGTTTAAGTGTTATACATTAAATAAATGAATGCCATTAACTTAGTGAACCGTAGAAAATATGATTGGATTTGTCTAACCAAGGGATGATTTGGCTGAGATGGTAATTTTCTCATCGAAATCAAGATGATTATTATTATTATTATTATTAATCTGAAACTAAGAGCGTTTGAATCCTTTTTTAATGGTGGAAATGGATTCAACACCCTCAAGAACCCATGGAGCACCTAATATTCTGAAACTTGATAATTGTAACATGGATCCCAAAAATTTATGCCTCATTTTATTAGAATCTTGCTGTAAAGGCCATTTTTTTTGTGAAAACATGGACACCTATTTAAACTACTCTAATATAATTTACTTAATTAATGTAGAAAAAATGGTCATCCATAATTGATAATTAATGAATTGAAAATTTAATAAATTAGAAATTAATAATTAATTAATTAATTAATTACAAATGGACTTAAGTATAATCAAACATATTAAAATGATCCATAATTAAATAAGAGTTTATCATTTTTATCTTATTCATACTCGTTTATGTATAATTTATTAGTTATTATTATATTTAATAAATATAATATTTATTTAATATAATTTTAAAACTTAATAAAATATTTATAGAAAAGGATGTATTTTCAACAAAAATGTATATTTTAATGTGTTTATTTATTATTTTTAAAATGTTGTTAGGATAATTTCAAATTTTCAAAATATTAATGTTTTTTTTTTAAATAAAAAATAAAAATGATTGAAAAGATAAAATAGAAAAAAATTAATAAAAATGTAAAATAAAAATTAATAAAAAATATATATTTAATTTTTTCTTACTTTAAAAAACAATGGGTATAAATGTGAAAAAAAGGCATAGAGGATTTTTATGAAATTATAAAGATAATGTCTTAGATTTTTGTTTTTAAATTTGATGATTTTTTTTCGAAATTTTGATTTTTTTTATTTAGAATTTATTTTTAAATTATATATCTAAATTCAATATTCTAAAACATTCCCAAAAACATCAATCATAAATATAATAAATCCCATAATACGCCAGTTATAAACCAAGTTCCCACGTGTGAGAGTGAAGAGAAAAATTAGCAAGTGCACCCACTCTAGGAAGCGAGGGAACTTGGAAGCACCAAGATGGTTGTAACTGAAAACGAATGGATATTTTTATGCAACCTGCTGTGTGTAGACCTCACACACGATCTAATATTTTACGATCCTCACATGATCACCATTAGATATGTTGGTGATCGCACATGTTTATTGTCTATGGCCTCGCTGCATCGTTATCGTTATGAGTGCCTAACGTAATTACTAATTGGTAAAGCCATGGCTAACGTAAATTTGAGTCTATTTTCACTATTAAGAAAACATTCCCAAAATTAAATTTTATTTTTATTTTTAAATTTGAGCAAAATTGTGGCCTTCATACACAATTCCATTGGAAAACATTTTCTTTAGTGTTTTCGAACAATATTCAAAATTAAACAGGTCACATCTAATCAAAAGACTTTTAACACATTGGAAAATGTTAACCAAAAATTACCACTAAAAAATTTTGGTTTCAAAAATTTAAATAATATTTTAAAAAGCCTCGTGAAGGGCTGCCAAGACACTTGTGAAAATTTAAATTACTGAAAGCCTGGCGGACCGCCAGTCACCCTTGTTCTTCGACAACCTAACCTATATATATCTATATATTCTAGAGTCTATACTCTATGGTACGTTACCAAGTAGGCCGCAGGAAGTTGTGAGAAAGAATAAATAAAATGTAATGTAGTATCATGGTTGGGTTGTTGCATTGCCGTCTAACAGTCATAATGGTGGGCATCTGACCTTCTTCCTCTATTCATTAATGTAAAAATATTTACATGAGGGTCCTGAGAAAAATGCTTGCTCGCTCTGATTTTAGATCTCCTCAGCTCATTGTTCACACCTCCCTTGGCTAGTTCATGAGCTTTCACATAACGGAAATATAGAGCCCACCCCTGAGGAAGGCTAATTTACCTTGGCCCGAAGGCTAATCTACCTTGGCACATTCTTTTATATCAAAGGAAGGGTAGAGGCTATCGTTCAGAGTTGGAAAAACCATTTTTAAGTTAGACCGGGTTTTATTAATGTTTAAATGGGTTTTTACTAAATTAGTAGTGTTTTTATACATTAGGATTGTGTGATGTGGAGTTGATTGTTGGAATTTTTGATGTATTCTAAATAATAGAGGAATAAAAATTTCCCAACTTCAACACAAAGATTCAACTAAAATTTGTTGGATAGAGATTGCACACAAATAACTATTTCATTAAACTTAAAAATCTATTACAATGATTATGAAATTTACAGAAAAAAACTTCAATCGCTGCACAGAGTGTTTAAATCTGCTCTCTGTCCTTTTCCAATATGCACACACACATTGCAATCTGCCTTCTGGCTTTCTTACAAACATTTCACACAGTCATTGCAAAAAAATAATTGCACACACAACACTCTGTTCTGTTTTAGCCTTCACCTCAATACAAAAATAGAACAATACACACTCAACACATTAGCCTTCGAGCTCTTTTTATTTTATATGGCTCAAAGTAAAAAAAAAAAACTATTGAGAAATATATATTATAAAATTTGAAAAGTTTATAATATATATATTAACCGTATATATATTATATCCAAAGTCAACCGAATTTTCATTGTGGCATTAAATAAAACAAAAAAAAACGTTAAAACAATGTTTTGAAACCATATATCATATGCCACATAAAAACTTTTAAATCAATGTATTAAACCTTTGTCGCAGATTTGAAACTGGAGATTAAACTCCAATGCATGATTTATCGCGTACCAATTTGCCCTGACGTCATCAGGGTCCAAACCCACGCGATCGCTCTGTGATTGGTTGGCGGTGGGACCCCCGAACTTCAAACTGAAAACTAAACTCTATTTCATAGAATTATCGCATACCAAATCTCCTCTATGACGTAAGCACAAAAACTGCGCGATAAGCTCTAATTGGTCCATGCATCCTGTGACTTGGCAGTGGGACTAGTTCTTTGCGTTGGTGAAAGCACTAATGACGAGGCTCAAAACTTACGTGATTAAAACGCGATTGACTCCCTGGATGGTGATGTGGACTATGGGCTCCATAGCTTGACATAGCCCGCTCAAATCAAAAACTTTAGCCATAAAACGAAATTGTTGGTTGGTGAACTGTGTTAATGGTGCGACATGGCAGGCTTTTAAAAGTTCGGTTGCATGGTTTGAAACCACAAAAATTAAATTACAAACACAGTAAAATGGCTACGGCCAATAACCCCAAAACATCAACTTGCAGGTTCATTAAAACAACGTTAAATGCACAATAGAGTGCACTTAACACAAAAATAACTCTGCCCACTGCTGTACTTCTTCATTCTTTGTGCAGAGTAGGAGTTGAATTTAAAAATTCAAAACTCCCCCTTAAATTCAACTGCTGGGTTTTCTTCCATACCCAAACACTTCCTTAAATAATTAAAACTCTTTTGCCCCAATGGCTTTGTTAAAATGTCTTCAAACTGCTCTATGTTCTGCAATGCTTCAGAAAAATTTCACCATTGTTCACTAGCTCCCTGATGTAGTGAAACTTGGCATCAATGTGTTTCGTTCTCATGTGAAACACTGAATTCTTTGACAATGCTATAGCAAAGCTATTGTCACAATAAATTGTTGTGCCTTTTACCTGTTCATGACACAAACTCCTCAACATTATTCTCATCCAAACTGCTTGACATGCTGTTGTTGTAGCTGCCACATACTCTGCCTCTGCTGTAGATAAAACCACAATTGGTTGTTTCTTACAAGCCCATGAAATGGCTCCTGACCCCATATGAAAAACATAACCAGAGGTGCTTTTCCGGTCATCTATACTACCAACCCAATCACTAACAGTATATCTAATCAATTCATAATTTTCTGAAGTGGTATATAAAATTCAATACCTCTTTGTTCCTTTCACATACGTCAAAATTCTTTTTGCTACTTGCCAATGTGCCTCCTTTGGCCTCTCCATAAATCTGGAAATTAAACTCACAGCATGCATAATATTCGGCCTAGTTGCAGTCGAATACATGAGGTTGCCAACTATGCTTTTGTATAGACTTGGATCAAAATCCTTACTGTTGTCCTCTTTGCTTAACTTCAATCCCATCACTGTAGGAGTAATTGCTGCCTTGCAATCCTGCATATTAAATCTTTCCAAAACTTCATTTACATATTTAGCTTGAGAGATAAAAAAATTGTTTTCATTTTGCTCTACTTCTATTCCTAAGAAGTATTTCAGCAATCACATATCAGTCATCTCAAATTCATCCTTCATGACTGATTTAAAATTCTCAATGAGGTAAGCATCATTACCTGTGAATATCACATCATCAACATATAAAACAACAATCAACATCTTACCATATTTCTCCTTGATGTATAATGTGGGTTCTCCTTCACATTTTTCAAACCCATTTTCCAGTAGATAGACATCTATCCTACTGTACCATGCTCTTGGTGTTTGTTTCAGCCCATAAATAGCTTTCTTCAATCTGCAAACTTTGTGCTCTTGGCCTTCGTTCTCATAGCCCAGAGGTTGTTCAACATAAACCTCTTCTATCAATACTCCATTTAGGAATGTTGATTTCACATCCATTTGGTAAAATTTCCACTTGTGTTGTGATGTTATGGACAACACTTCTCTTACTGTTTCCATTCTTGCAACCAGTGCAAAAGTTTCTTCATAATTTCTTCCATGTCGCTACTTGTAGCCTTTGACAACAAGTCTGGCCTTGTGCCTTTCAATATTACCTTCAGCATTACTTTTGGTCTTGTAGACCCATTTTACTCCAATCACTTCTTTGTCTTTTGGGAGATCAACCAATTCCCATGTCTTATTTTTCTCTATGGCATTCATTTCTTCATCCATAGCATCTATCAATTTCTTATCTTTTATAGCTTCTTCAAAATGAATAGGATCATCTACATAAAAGTATAATGCAAATAAAGAGTTCATTCAAATTTCTGAATCTGGTTCCTCTTTCACTTGGTGTACTTGTGCTTGTAAAAGCACTCAAATCTGCTCCTTGTGGTGTGCTTGGATAAGTACCATTATCACTTCTCAAGGGTGTTCTCATACCTACTTGTGGTGTCCCTTGCTGTCATTGTGTTGGTGGAGGTGGTGCTTCTTCAATGAACTGCACATCTCTGCTTATAACAAACTTCTTGGTGGATGGGTTATACAACCTGTATGCCTTCGATTATTCACTGTATCCAATAAATATGTACTTCTCCCCCTTACTGTCCAAATTCTTTCTTAGCTGATCTGGAATGTGTGCATAAGCCACACAACCAAAAACTCTCATGTGGGTGACACCTTGTTTTATGCCACTCCATGCTTCTTCTGGAAATCTGTTCATTACATCTTTGGTTGGGCATCTATTCAAGATGTATGCTGCACAATGTACAACTTCAGCCCAATATTCATTTGGCAAATGTTTTTCCTTCGGCATACTTCTTACCATATCCATGATAGTTCGGTTTTTCCTTTCAGCAACTCCATTTTGTTGTGGTGTATACCTTGTTGTAAATTTCTTGTGTATGTCATTTTCTCTGCAAAAACGCAGAAATTATTTTGAGATATACTCACCTCCTCTATCAGTCCTTAAAACTTTATTATGCTGCCCATTTTGGTTCTCAACAAGAGCCTTAAAGTGATAGAATTTCTCAAACACTTCACTTTTATATTTCAAGAAATACACCCAAGTTTTTCTTGTGTAATCATCAATACAAGTCAACATATATTGGCTGCTTGCTAGTGATGGTGTTTGCATTGGCCCACACAAAGCTGAGTGGACAATTTTTAAGGGTGCCTTTGCCCTTGTGCTCTTTCCTGATGGAAAGCTTTCTCTGTGTTGTCTGCCCAAGGTACAACCTTCACATATGTTGTCTGGTTTCTCAATCAATGGTAATCCCTTTACCATAACTTTTCTATGTAACAAATTCAGACCTCCAAAGTTGAGATGTCCAAATCTCAATTTCCATAACTAGTTTTCATCTTTTGCTTCTCTTTGGAATATCTCTTGTGTCACTGCTGCCATTTCAGCTCCTTTCTTCAAATCTACTCTCATCCTGAGAGGGAACATTCTGTTCTTTGTCATCTTCACTTGTGCAATGCATTTCTTGCTTGATGGTTTATCCATGATGGTGCATACATCATCTTCAAAGAAAATATTGTACCCATTTTGAATGCGTTGTCCAATGCTCAAGAGGTTACACTTCATACCAGACACATAGTATACATCTGATATGGATCTTCCTTCTCCCTTCTTTATCAAAACATTCACTCTGTCTTTTCCATGACATAGACCTTACTGTCTGTCCCCAATGTTACTTGAGACTTTAAATTTTCGTCTAACATGGAAAACATGGAAATGTTTCCAGTCATATGGTTGCTACAACCTGAGTCTAGAAACCATATATCCTCATTCTTTTCCTCAGCCATATTACATACTAAAAAAAAAATTTATTGACAGATATTTTCCTTAGTAAAGTTAGCATTGGGTCTATTACCCATGTCACTATGTTTCTTCCTAGATTCATTGGCATAATGGCCATACTTTTTACAGTAATGACATTGGACTTGAGATTTATCATACCTTTGTCCATGTGCTTGATTTTTTCCACCTTGCTGGCTGCTGCCTTGGCCTTGGTTTTGATTTTGATTGCTACCCCTTCCATGAGTATTTGCAGGGCTATTTCTTCCTCCTCTGTTTTGGCTTCTGCCTCTTCCTTTTCCTATGTAGTTTCATCCACCTCGACCTCTTCCTCTTCCAAAGGACATTTGGGTCTTGAAGGCATGCTCCAAAGATGTGTTTGCTGTTCTTTCCAATCTTTGTTCATGAGTCATCAATTATGCATGAAGCTCATCAACAATAAAATTTGAGAGATCCTTTGTCTCTTCAATGGTTGTGACTATTACATCAAACCTTGAGGGTAAGCTCCTCAACACTTTCTCCACTATCCTTATTTATTCAAGTGTTTCTCCATGAGACCTTATCTGGGTAACCAACCCAATCACATGTGTGAAGAATGAGTCTATGTTATCGGACTCTTTCATATAGAGAGTTTCAAAGTCTCTCCTCAACAATTGTAGTTTTTTCGTCTTCACCTTCTCCATACTTTGATAGGAAATCTAGAGGGTATCCCATGTATTCTTGGACCTCTTAGCTGCTGCTGTCCTTGGAAACACACTTTCATGCACTGCTTGATAGAGATAGAAGAGGGTTTTTGAGTCCTTCTTCCTATTTCTCTTCAACAAATCCTTCTCTGCCTATGTCAAGGCATTAAAAACATTTTCATCTACTGGTTCTTCAAAACCATCTTCAACAAGCTCCCATAAGTCTTGAGAGGCAAACATGGCTCTCATGATGATTGCGCAATAGTCATAGTTTTTACCATTGAATTGTGGGAGTTAAGTATTTCCAATACTCATGCTTGTGTTGGCTCCTTCCATGATTAGCACACTGAATTATGCTCTAAACTTGATTGTGTTTTTAAAAAAGTTGTCTTTTTGCTCAAGAGACAAACTCTGTCTTGAAAAAGACTTCTCTGGATTGCACTTTTTAAACATAAAACAAAAACTTTGTTTTTGTAAATACCTGGACTTTGCTAAGCCTTCACACTGCTGGTCAAAAGCTGCAACAAACTCCTTCCTTCAGCTTCTTTGACAAACTTCAAAGAGCCTGGACTAGCTTCGATACCATGCTGGAATTTTTGATGTATTCCAAACAATAGAGGAATAAAAATATCCCAACTTCAACATAGAGATTCAATTAAAATTCGCTAGACAGAGATTGCACACAAACAACTATTTCATTAAACTTAAAAATATATTACAATGATGCCACAGAACTGTTGTTCTGGCATTTACAAAAAAAAACTTCAAGTGCTGCACACACAGTGTTTAAATTTTCTCTCTTTCCTTTTCCAATATGCACACACATAGTGCAATCTGCCTTTTGGCTTTCTTACAAAAATTTCACACATTCATTGCAAAAAAATAATTGCACACATAGTGCTTCACTTTGTTCTGTTTTAGCCTTTAGGCTCAATACAAAAATAGAACAATACAAAGTCAACACATTAGCCTTCGGGCTCTTTTTCTTTTATATGGCTCAACATTAACAAAAAAAAAAAAACTATTGAGAAATATATATTATAAACTTTGAAAAGTTTATAATATATATATTAACCGTATATATATTATATCCAAAGTCAACCGGATTTTCATTGCGGCGTTAAATAAAACAAAAATAAACGTTAAAACAATGTTTTGAAACCATATATCATATGCCACATAAAAACTTTTAAATCAATGTATTAAACCTTTGTCACGGATTTGAAACTGGAGATTAAACTCCAATGCATGATTTATCACGTACCAATTTTCCCTGACGTCATCAGGGTCCAAACCCGCACGATCACTCTATGATTGGTTGGCGGTGGGACCCCCGAACTTCAAACCGAAAACTGAACTCTATTTCATAGAATTATCGCGTACCAAATCTCCTCCATGATGTAAGCACAAAATCTGCGCGATAAGATCTGATTGGTCCACGCGTCCTATGACTTGGCAGTGGGACCAGTTCTTTGCGTCGGTGAAAGGATTGATGACGAGTCTCAAAACTTAAGCGATTAAAATGCGAATGGCTCCCTGGATGGTGATGTGGAATATGGGCTCCACAGCTTGACGTAGCCCGTTCAAATCAAAAAATTTGGCAGTAAAACAAAACTATTGGTTGGTGAACTATGTTAATGGCGTGGCATGGCAGGCTTTTAAAAGTTGGGTTGGGTGGTTTGAAACCACAAAACTTAAATTACAAACATAGTAAAATGGCTACGGCCATTAACCCCAAAACATCAACTTGCAGGTTCATTAAAATAACGTTAAATGCACAATAGAGTGCACTCAACACAAAAACAACTCTGCCCACTGCTGTACTTCTTAATTCTTTGTGCAGAGTAGGAGTTGAATTTAAAAATTCAACATTGATTTATCAAATTTAAAATTTTAACAAAATTTTGTTAAATTTTACAAATTTGAATAAAAAATATACCAAAATACATAGAACCCTGGCATATAAATATTCACCTGAGATCCTCCACTCATTAGTGATTTTTCCATAATAAGGTGGTTGTTGCACAGATTTTACGATCAATGAAACATTGTTGAATTCACCTTTATTTCGTTCATTTATAACTTGAAATTGTAAAAGTTTTTATAATTTTGAATTCACCTGATATGCGAAAATACAATTCAAATAACAAAAACCTCTAAAATTACAACCAAAGACATTGTTAGCATACAAAAATTACATAAACCTTTGGCTAAATTCTGACTAAGTTGACCCACACTGTTTTTAATAATTTCTAAGCAGCTTTTCCGGGTTTATCTACGCAGGGAAGAAATTGCATAAACTTGTGGCTAAATTCTGACTAAATCGCACCATACTGTTCTAATCATTTTTAAGCCTCTTTTCCGGGCTTATCTACTCATGGAATCCTTGATCCTTATGTTCCATACTTTGTTCAACCAGAGTCAACTTCATTAAATTGCACTGTGCAATGGTATGCCTTTGCTTTTGGTTGAGAACCCAAAAGAAAAATTTGCGGCAACATTGGTGTCTATCTGTTTAATATTAGTGAATCTAAGCAGGAAAACAAAAAAATATGCCAATATTATTGAGTATCTATAAATATGCCAATATTGAGGATCTATCTATGGATTTAATGAAAATTTATGCCTCTGGTTTGTTTTGGGGTAGAGGTAAAACTTATAGTGGTAGAAAATTTTCCTTAATTTTAATTTCGATAGGAATACATTTTGATGTAGAAATTCAGAATAAATAATTTTGGCTACTTTTGCATTTCACATGAGTTTAATCACAGTGAAGTTGAGATGACTTAAAAAGATGGTAAAAATTGAAGAATTACAAAATGCACTTGCTTGATATAAATTTCAATAATAAGTGCACCAAATATTTTATTTTCAAAGGCTAAGATGGAGTATGGCCTAAAAAAATCATATGAACTTTGAAATAAAGTTAGGGGAGGAAAGTCATTACTTGTGGGCCCTCTCTTCCACACTCGCAAATGACGTGGACAACCTATTTTTTCGTGTACAACAAGTGTCGACCATCTCGTGCCACATGTCTCAGTTGGTGGGAGCATTAAATTGTGGCCTTAAATCGCCATCTAGGGTTTCTTCCGACCTGTTTTAGTTGATGTCTATGCCTTCCTTTGCATTATTTTCCGGGCCCGGTGTGTGGCCATTTCTCTCCGATGACAATTGGTATGTTCGGCTCCAATATTGGTTCACCTGGTCCACCATTGTGAGACTGTTCACCAGGTATTATTGTTTGCAAAGGTTCTTCAATGGTTCTTTGTTGTACATTTGTTTGGTTGTTATGCTTCATGGGGGGTTCAACGGTGGCTACCTGGTTGTTCGTTCTTCTTGGTGGGGTGTTAACAAGCGGTTTTGTTGTTGTTCGTTTGCCGTGTGTTGTTGTTTCATCATCGCGGCTTGTTGTTTGCAAAAGAGCTAGTGGGAGTTTCGAGCAGGTTTCGTTGTCGACATGGAGGTTTCAAGGTCCATTCAAGTAAATTTAAAATTTCTTGGTGTTTTTTTTCAATCTTACTGTAATTTTTGCGGGTTTTTGCTAATTTCTCTATGTGTTTATTGCAGGTAATTTTTATCATTATCGTTGGTGAGGTCTGGTGAGGTTTAGGGTGACTCGCTTATGTGGCTCTCCGATAGGAATCATATTCCTACCAGCCACACTTTGTGTTTTTCAACACTTAAAATTGTTGGAATATTTGGCTCTTGTTGTGGTTGTGTTTTTCAACACTGGAATTTCTTGTTGGGAATATTTTTCTCTCATTAGCTATGGTTGCGGTAAAGGGTTTGAAAGGATGATATGTTGTGTTGCCCTCCTGTCCATGGTGAGAATGTATTTGAGGAATCATTGTTTTCTATTTTTAGATTTTCCTGCATTGAATTAAGGGAATTGGTAACTGTTGTTAAATTTGGTAATTTCCTTGTATGGTTTTGTTTTTGGTGGAATTTCCCTATATTGATTCAAACGGCCTGCTATCCTGACCTTCAACCCATTTATGATGGCCTTTAAAGCTCCTCATTCTTCCAAAAGGGCTTCGCTCCTCTTTCAACCACTGATGTTCTAAGGGTTTGAAAGGTTGATATGTTGTGTTGCCCTCCTGTCCATGGTGATAATGTAATTAAGGAATCATTGTTTTCTATTTTTAGATTTTCCCGCATTAAATGAATTAAGGTAATTAAGGGAATTGGTAATTTTTGCCCAACTTGGTAATTTCTTTGTATGGTTTTGTTTTGGGTGGAATTTCCTTGTATTGATTCAGACGGCCTGCTATCCTCACCTTCAACCCATTTATGATGGCCCTTAAAGCTCCTCATGATTTCAAATGGGCTTTGGTCCTCTTTCAACAAATGTTGTTCTAAGGGTTTGAAAGGTTGGTATGTTGTCTTTCCCTCTTGTCCATGGTAATAATGTAATTAAGGAATCATTTTTTTTCTGTTTTTATATTTTCTTGCATTGAATTAAGGAATTAAGGGAATTAAGGGAATTGGTAACTGTTGTCCAACTTGGTCTGGTGAAGCTCTGCAACCTAGAGTTGAAGGATGATGATCCCATGGCTTTAAATCTCAAATAAAAACCATTGTATCCCTCATTTTTCTCTTCATTCCATGTGAGACATTTCCATGGATAAGGAATTATATCCCTCTTTTTTCTCTTCGCTCCATTTGAATTGCTCCATCTTGGAGACTCTACCTTCAAACCTACCTCATATTGCATTGTTACTAATTCCATTTGTTGTTTTCATATCTGTTTGGGGGATGAACCAAGTCCTTTGGACTTGTCCACCCCCGCTTCCTTCATTACCAGTCCTTCACCTAGGACGCAAGGCAATTTCATCGACAAATACAAGGTTGTGTTTTGTGTAGTTGGTCTCCCAGACACCACCCAATATTAGATTTATCGTAATAAGAATCCTGATAAAATTGTGCTTCCACTCAGAGGGTGTCAATTGTAGACCAAAGAAGTAAGTTGGCCAACCTCCTATTGACCTCTCCACATTTATGCATTTGGCTCCAATCGTTTTCTTCCCTAGCTTCTCTATGTCACTGATGATGCATGCTATGGTTCACTTTCACCGTGGTTGTAGTGGTTGTGAGTCGTTTTATTCTTCATTCATATTTGTGGAGGCTTGAATTTGAAATTGGGAGTACTATGTTATGCTGCATTATATGGTTTATTTTTATTGTGAGTGTGGTGGTTTCTAGTCATTTCATATTTCAATTTTCTTGGTAGGGGCTAGACTTTGAAATTGGGGGTGATATGTTTATTGTTGGCTTGTTGCTTCATCCTATGCTTTGGTTTCTTCCTCAAGCCATCTTGACCATGCAACTCTTGGTCTTCTTATTTACTACACCTATATACTCATCCCCACCTTGCTACTTACTTCCCCATCTTGGCACTTTACATACATGCAACATAGTCTATCAACAACTTGCTACACCCTCATTCGTTTTTCTTACCATAGTTAGACAATGATCCGAGAGCCAAAAAGGATCCTCTAGCCATGTTGAAGGCAGTGTGAGTGGTTTTCAGTGTGCCCATGCTACTACCTATTGATATCATTCACATATCCCCAATCCTATCAAGATTGAATTAGATCATGCTACAACAAAAGATATGGCAGACCATGATGAGTTTATTGATGCAAACATTTTTGCTTATGTAGTTGAGTGGGTTCCTCACCCACGACACACTCAAGGGAGGAAAAACCAATATATATAGACTGCGAAGTTATACTGACATATTAAATCTCTCATTGGAAATTTATTTTTGGAGACAAAGAAAAACAAGAAATTTCTTTATAGGTAGATTACATCCAAAAAGAGCATTGGGAAATGTCTCTTGAGCGTCATGACATGGCCCTTCAACTTTCTCAAATTGAAGCCATTTTTTCTCAATGCAAAGGCCATGAAACTAAGCACACTAATGGATTCAATAGATATTTCTACATCCAATTGACTCACACCATGCTTTACAATTTCAGTGGCACACATGTTTCTTTTTTTTGTTTCCAAATATATCATGTTTATCTAGTTTAACAGAAATTTGGCTGCGTTTTGGATAAATCTAGTATCATATACCTTTTTTTTTAAGAATATTTGATGTCACTAACATTGACTATGGTTTAAACAAGCTATTTTTATATATTTTTTAAAGATTTATGTTACTATTGGGGTCAACCAAAAAGTGAATTTAGCACACTTGAATTCAACTTCCAATTCTGCCATTATATTTGTTTTCTTATTGACATCTCTCTGACATACTTAAGGTTGCAGTGGAGACAATTAAATCCACTTTGGATAATCTTCCTAGTTTTCCTAGAACACTCATTGGATTTCTTAAATTTTATAGTTCTTTGGATTTTTACAATCTAAAAACATCCTTGACATAACCAAATTTGGTGGTTGTAGTATATTTGGATGATCCAATTATGTCATTTCAAGAAGACCTACAGTGGATGACAATGCATTTTGAATGGGTTTTGATTTGGGTAGCTTGACAAACAATAAGAGCTTTAGGTTTTTAGTTATTTTTTTACTGCTAGAAAATGTTACATCTTACCATAGAACTATTCGAGGATAGGTTTACATGGAAAGAGGAAACTTTCTTAAGCATCTCATACATCTACAAGATTGTTGGAAAACGAAATATTGAAGAACAAAACTCGTAATAGCCTAAAATATTTAAAACTATTCAATGTTTGTTATGTGTTGTTAGCTTAGTTATGTAGTGTGTATGATGTCATCCTATGTGTTCAAGAAAAAATAATAACACACAGTATCAAAAAACTAACAACATTCTTGTGTCACTATGTCAGAATTCTCCATTATAATAGACTATAGAAGTTCCTTCTAAAATCGATTTTGGTTACAATGCCGCATACAATATGAAATAAATCAACCTTCATGCGACAAGAAAAATAGACAATCCATCCAAAATCCACATCATAATGTGGTTGCAACCAAAAAAATATGACACCCCTATTCTTTATGGCCTTGAGAATCTTCAATGCCAAACCCTGAGTTTCCTTCTTGAGCCAAATAGGTTGGCCTACCTAAAAAGGGTTGATTAGGATGTGGTTTATTGCTGCCATATAATTGAGTCCAATGTTTCCCCTCCAACCATGGAGGAATTGAGTACCCATACCTCACACTTGCACTACTAACTCCTGCATTAAGTGGAGTTTTATGAGGAGCATACATTGAATCGACACCTCGTCTGGTAGGAATAAGACAAGTGGGTAAACCCCCATTTTGATAGTGAAGAAATTTAATGTTTATGAGGTCTTGGAATAGGGGTGTATTATCTGAAATATTTTCCAATGTGTTGGACATAATCTTGGTTTCATCAACTGTGCTTGCAACATTTTCAACCATATCAGTCATCCCTTGTTCCTTTTCAAGAATTTGTTTAGCCTTTCTTGCTTCATTTTCTTGTCTTTTCATTTGTTTTTGTTGTTCCTTCTCTTGCCTTGATCTCTCTCTTTCAGTCCTTTCGTTTGCTCGACATTGTGCTACAACAATACTTGTTGCCTTCTTCTCCTTTGCTAGATCCTTTATTTTTATTTTTTTTCAGACTCAACTAAAAGGTTTATATAGTCTTTTGAGGTGAGTAATTGTGAATTTCAGCCCAAAATAATACTACCTAATTTTCCTTGCTTATTTTTCATTGAAGCTCTCTCTACTGGTAGCTTTAGGAACCGACCAAGTAACTTCTCCATGCCCCTCCCCCCCTCCCCCCCTGCATGTCATTGCTTGGCACTTGCCTTTCAATATCCATGATAATTTATTGAACTATATTGTTATATTCATTTTATGTCTCATTATGTGCTTCATCTTCTTCCATTGATCTATTTCCCACAAAAAAATGAACAATTTCATTGTTCAATTTAGCCGTTTGTGAAGGAATGTTCATGCTTTGTTCATTGGTTCTTGAGACACTGTGTTGGTTTAATTTAATAATGGCCTCTTCTAGCCATGATGGTGGGGTTACTTGGCTTGGCAATGTCAATTGGTCATTTTCAATGTCATTAACAATATCAACAATGTTATTTTCAACTACATCTTCATTTTCAACTGCATGTTCAACAATGTAATTAACAATATCAACAACAAAAGTTTCATGTGCTTGATTTGGTAGAATGATCTACATGTTACTATAAATTTGTTCATGATTATACTTTGTTTCACATACATGCTCATCATCATCACCTTATAAATTTCCTTGAGAGAGGGAAATCATATTACCAGTTGCAACCACATCATCATGTTCATCTACTTCTTCTTGCACTTCAACATTTGTTTGGACATGCCCTTCTTCATGAACATCCACATGAAACGCCTAGCTACAACCATTATCATGCATAAGAGCATCATATTTTAGTGGCCAGATTCCTATCCTCCTAAAGCCAAACTTGATATTTGATGGTGTCAGAGCCCTTTTAAAAACTTTACTTGCAAGCTCTGTTATCTCAAATATTTTCACCTCAACCCTTCGATCCTTTTCCATCCATGCAGCACATTCTAACTTGAAATATTTCTTGAAAGGGAAAAACACACTAACATCAAGGGGTTCCAATCTGTGAGTGGTGTGAGCGGGAAATGTTAAAAGGTCGATGCCCAAATTGTTTGCTTCCTCAATTTTTTGTACAACCATGTGGCTTCCATGGCCATCTAATATCAATAGGTGTATGTTATTAGGTGAGACACCACCTGGAACATATGCAGCAAAGTAACAAAGTAAATTTAAAAAATTTTCTTTAGTCATCCATGCATGGGATGTACAACCATGGATGCACCTAGTTCACAGTTTTTTATATAGTTTTCAGTTGATTTTTACCTTTGAATAGATAAAATCCTGGGATTGAAGCACGCATTGCACTGCCACAACATAGAATAGTTATCCACTCCCTGATATTAGGAAAAATCTTTGGCATGTTTCATCTCCCTCTCTTCGAAATTACCCGCATGCCACAATTCCTTCCTGCCTATAAACTGTTTCATCACAGTTCCATATATGATCTGCACAATAAGAATGTTTATCATATGCAACAGAAAGAGTTTCATAGAACTTACATACAACTGCAGGGCACAAATTTAATGCTCTGTCTCTATCAAGGCCCTCATCTGTATGCAATACAAGGTCTCGATACCTCTTTTTAAACCCAAACCACCATGATTTACTAGGAAACACATATTAGAATGGGTTTGGCCTCCCTTGATAGATTTGAGAAATTGTGGATTTGAGTTGTATCAACTCTAACCCATGTCCCAATTGGGCCATTTATTTACACCACTTAAATACCTCGATCTCCTCCTCTTCAGTCATAACTGTAACAGGCCCTCTACGTTTTGTATGAGTGAGCCCATTTATCCAATAATTTATTTATGAGGGAGGAATACCATGTTTTTTTGCAGATGCCCGTACTGAATATCCATTGAACTCTATGTCGTCAATTGCAGCTAACATTTCTTTTTCTCCAACCTCTTATAGCGCTGATATTTTTAGTTGAACTTGCCATTGGACTGTGATTGACGGTGGCTTTGTGGGTGATGGTGTGACAACATTAGCTTCAGTCACATGGTCATCCTAAATAACATTGCTTGGAGCATTGTTGGCATTCACATCACCTGTCCTATATCTCCATCCGATGAAGTGCATTGTAGCTGGGCACCACTGGTCGCTCTCCTGCCACTTCTCCTTGTACGAGCCACATAACTAACTATTGCCATAGATTCAACTACCTGCAAAATTATTGCATGTATTTAGTTAAGAATAATTGAAAATTATGCTTTCATACAAGCCAAACATAAAAATACTTTATTATAGGAAATTATCAACATGTATGTTAGTAGCAGCTTAAGATATTTTCATACATATGCCTTTTTGGCAGTATCCTTAAAAAACACATCTACAAAAGGAATTAGTTGTATGTATTCAAATATATCAGTGATTATTGTTTTGATAACTTTTTTTTACACTTAAAATACCATGACTGTATTTGTACTTGGAAAACTACTGCGAACGTGTTGAAATTGACCTAGAATTGTATGTATGTCTTCAATTATATTGAAGCTCTAGGAGGAATTTCAACTAAAAAAGGTGACACTTGATTCATTTTCTAGTTAAGATGTTGATATGGTAGTTATTGTGTGTTGAATTACTTTTTTTAGCCTCATGCTTGTCATTATTTTTATTCATAATCATCACAATCTCTAGGCATGGAGGAATTTGTAGGCTTGCCTTGCTAAAGGAATTTACTGTTAATCTGGTGTAGTTACTCTTGTTTGAATTCAATTAAATCCTTAAATCTTGAAAAATGTAAAGTTTGAAAAGGTTGGAGACACTCACCGACATCCTAGGTTTGGATTGGGAAGACATGGTAATTTTGCAAGTTGTTTAGCTGCTGAGGGTAGCCTTAGCTCTATTCTTGGACCTAGTTATAAAGTGCACTTCCTAGAAAAGAAGTTTTTATTGCAATCTCATTAATTTTGTTATACAATGGCCCTTTATATGGATTTGGAGAACTAAGTCATAAGCCTGAAATAGGATTAAGATATAATTCGTTACAAGGTTCAAATATATCAAATTTAAATCTTATTGTATTTATTATATCAAATTTAAAGCCTACGATTAGGCCAGAGGTATATGATGTTATTTATATATTCAAAATTACAAAGAATTGAGTTGGTCCCTCATATCATTTCCTATATGATTTAGTGAAACCCAACTACACTCCTAGGTATCATAAAACCCTTGTAGAGAGATGGTCAACTCAATATTTTGATGTTCATTTTCTTGTTGATGTTTGTGAATAGCATCACAGTGACAAACTTATTGTACAATAAATTATACATGCTCTATGAATAGATGGTAACAAAAAACAATTAGTAATGATATCTCATCATTGAGTTGTAAAAAAAGACATAATGGTCAACTCAATATTTTGATGTTGATCTGATCTAGTTAGTTTTTTTTGAATTAAATTAAATCCTTAACTCTTTAAAACTGTAAAATCTCCATTAAAAGTTTGAAAAGGTTGGAGACACTCACAGACATCCTAGGTTTGGTTCGAGAAGACATGGTAATTTTGCAAGTTGTTTAGTTGTTGAGGGTAGCATTAGCTCTGTTCTCGGACCTAGTTATAAATTGCACTGCTTAGAACTAATGATAACATTGATAACAAATGCAATTGAGAGAAATGACAAAGATCACTGTTTTGGTTAGAATTTGGAGAATATTTTTTTCTTCAATCTGTTTACACTATTTTTTAAAATAGTACTCTAACAATTTAATCCATTTAGATCTGGTTAGAGATTATGCTACATAGTCATGTTGGTTTTAATCTCATTATTGAGAGAATTTAAATTATTGGGAGTTAATGAGATCAAATTATCCGTGCAGAATATTTTTTGTTGAAGTGGTATTGACAAGTTGTTATTAACAACAACAATCAAGCTCTTATTGTAAAAAATACAGACTTTAAAAACCTATTGGATAATTTATTACACTCAGTAGGCATAATATGGTGAGAGGCCTTCCCTCATTGAAAAACACATGATTTGTTCTCTAGTCGTTTAGCCAAAGAAAAGAAGATAAATCCCACAAGTACATATTGGGAAACTGCTCCATGGGACCTGATGCACACTGATTTATGTGGACCCATGAAACCAAGTGTTAGTGGAGTCCAATATTTTCATATTTTCGTAAATGATCACTAGCAAAAAATGTGGGTATACAACTTGAAGACAAAATATCAATCCTTTCAAATCTTCAAATAATTCAAAGCCCATGTGGAGTGATAATATGGTTTCCACATTCATGTCCTCAACTCAAATCAAAGGAGAGAATACACTAATGATGAGATCTAACATTCTGAAAGTGCATGGAATTCACGAGCCCTTGAATGGTGCATATACATCACAACAAAATGATGTTGCTGAGAGATAGAAGTGTATCATTATGGAAATGGTGCACAACATGATTGAGGAATCAAACTTGGATTGGTCATATTAGGCAGAAGTAATTTTCACATCAATTTATTTGCTGAACTATGTACCCACCAAAGCACTTGACAAGATCACACCACATGAAACACGAGGTGGGTATAATCCTTCTAATTCATTTATTTATGTTTTTGGTTGCAAATCTCATAAGCATGTTCCAAATAAGAAGGTAGATAATTAAGTCTTTACAATGTACATTTATAGGGTACAATGAAGAGTCAAAAAACCTACCCACAGAGAGATCTTAAAATCAGGTAAATATACATAAGCAAAGATGTTATATTTGATGAGAAGGTTGAGTCAATCCACCCTCCACATAGTGAAAGGGTGAATATTGGCGAAATATCATTGCATCTTCTAAAAATGAAGGTGGCCTTCATATTATTCACTAGACATTTAATATAAATTTCATCTAGATTGGTTTCATGTCTCAACAAAATATGACAAGTACTGGAAGGAGTAGAAGCATAAAGTAGTTTCTATGTCTTTTTTTTCCATTCCAAGTTTGTCACTGATAGTGAGTTGAGAAAAAACCTACTGTCATTTATCGTTAAATTCTTTGCCACTATTTATTTCCTCATGTCATCAATTTACGCTATAAATCCTAAACAACCTTTTGAAAGAATTGTGTGGAGTCTCCTTGTTAATTCAGGTGGTCATCTAGTTGTTCTTAAATTGTAGCTAGGAGGCTTATTTTCCAATTAATTCTGGATGAGAAACTTGTTTTCATAACATTGTTTTGGCTTTGGGATGAATGTCTAGAACTTTAGATGAAGTCCTTCCCGCTTGGAAATTGTACCATAGAAAAACGATTTGTGTTCAACTATAAATGAGTTCTGTTCTTTTTCATATGTAGCTAGCCATACTAGCCAATACTCTACATTATGGTTGTCTTTCCAGTCAACTTGAAAATGATTCAAAATATAGAAAAATAGAAAAAAAATGTTTTCATGAAAATAAAATTGTAAGAAAATTGAAATAAAGACTCAAAAATGAAAATAAAATTGTAAGAAAATTGTGTTGTAATTGAAAAAACTAACCTGAATATACTATGAAATGTTCTAAAAATTGTAAAAAAAATGTGTTGTAATTGAAAAAACTAACTTGAATATATTGTCAAATGTTTTGGGGTGTGTTCTGTGTTGGTTTGTCTCTAGGGTTGGTGAATAGTTTGAATGTGAAATATGCAATTTCAACAATGGTTGAACTTATTTTATAGTTTTTTTGATATGTTTTAATGGGAAATAGAATAGGTGGAGTGTCATTTATTGAAGTTATTGGGTTGGGTGTCATTAGTTGAACACAATGGGTTTAAATATTGAATAATACAACATTTATGACTCACATACATTAACTTTTATTATGTGCATATATGGATGTACACTGGGGATACAGTTAATGTTTTGGGAAATTTTGGGCATAGTTTAAAAGATATTTGGAATTAATGTTATTTGTTTTTTTCTTAAATATTGGTTGCACATATCTCAATTTCTAGTGGGTTGATGGGACCAGTACTATAACAATTACCGGTCTCTGCACAACATTAGACATCTCTCCCTTACCCATATTTAAATGTTGAAAATATTTTTCTTCATGATTCTGAGTTTACCCATTTCTTTTCTATTCCTTCATAATTAATGCGCTTCTTTTTATGATAGTACAAAAGGAATATAACAATAAAAAGTTGTTTGAAAAATGAAGAAAATGATTCTCCTTTTAGACTCCGTGATCATCTTTATTATATAAATATTTCGTGCTCATATCATGTTGATCCAGCGATGCAATTGTTAAAATAAAAAAATATTTGATAATATATTTTGATAGTAAATTTTTTATTGAAATTGCTAAAATAAAAAAAATATTTAATAGTAAAAGTTTTTATTTTGTACAATAATAAAGATGGATTTTTGTTTTTGTTTTTTAATTTATTTTATTTATGCAGATAGATTTTTTTTTATTTACTTTTCAAACAAGATAATTTACGGCTCCGCATCAGAGCTTTTCCGGAGGGAAAAATATTTATTCACTAAAGTGTGACTGAAGTGCAGTCGTTGCAGAGTATAGACGTACTTGTGCTTCGATGGCATTAGTAGCAAGAATTTTTTTTTGTTTAATTATCTCGTGCTCTTTAAAGCGTAACGGAGCAAGGGTAAATGGAAATGGTGCAAGTAAGGATTTAATATAAGTTATAAAAGAGAAGCGATGGTAAATGGAAATGGTGTAGGCAAGGATCTAATATAAGTTATAAAAGAGAAAAATAGATGAATAATTTAATATAAGTTATAAAAGAGTGTTGAAATATTAAATTTAACTGCAGTGAGAGCCAAAGGACAACAGCTCAGAAAATTTCTTGGATATGTCTGCACTCCATCTCGCATTCAACTCTAATTTAAAACCCTACAAAACTAAATTTGTTTTAAGGCAGTAGCCATACCTCTGTGCATAATTGTTGTTGACTTATCTCGCTGTGGTTTACACCACACAACCTCGCCATCCCTGCATTTAATCTCTGCAACCATACCGTGTCTTTAAAATCTGCAACTCTGCGCCATTAAAACACCACCAACCATAGTCTTTCCCCGACATTTCATTTGAATGAGGCCACATAAATTTTGTGGAGCCCATACTCCACGCTGTACACTCCACCATCCAATCACGTCTTGATTGCATGAACCTCAGGCCTCGTCACCACAACTTATATGCGCACGATAAGAGGTCCCACCTTCGCCATGTCACTAGCCCACCAGCCAATAGAAATCATATCGAATGAAACCAAGTTGACGTCACCACCTCCCAAAATGGATGTGATATGGAATTATCAAATATGGCTAAGTTTTGGTTGAAATCCGTGTGGGCTCCACCTCCAGCCAATGAGGGAGCGATCGCATAGGTTGAATTCCCAATCAGCAATGGGGCAATTGAAATGCGATAATGTTATTAAAAGGAGTTTTTTGAAAAGTTTTGAAATCTGCAATTAAGGTTTTAACCTTAGGATAAAATTTTTCATGTTTTAATGTTTCCAAAAGTGTCACGACAAAGTTTATTAAATTTTTATTATTATTAGAATATATATTATATTACATATATATATTATGTACATTATAAGTATGTAATATATATATATATATATATATATATATATATGTGTGTGTGTGTGTGTGTGTGTGTGTGTGTGTGCATTCAAATATAAAGATAGGAGTGTAATGTTAAAAAAAAAAAATGCCCGAAGGCAGAAACATATTTTGAAGTGTGGACTGTGTATTTAAAAAAAAATAGAAGTGTGTTGCCATATATGCCAGAAGGTTGAGAAACAGAGTATTATGACAGTGAGCCATTTTTTTGAGGACAGAGAAGTGCAATACTGTAACGTTGTGTTTGTGGCAGCGTGAAGATTTGTGTTGTAAACCAGAACAAGCAGTTCTGAAGTTTTTTTTTTATATTGTAACATAGTTCCCTTTTTAATGAAATAGAGTGTTACTTATCATCTTTGTCCATAATTTTTTTAATTGAATCTCTGTGTTGGGAAGAGGAATTTCATTTCCTCTATGTGTTCGGAATTCTTCAGAACTTCCAACATGGTATCGGAGCTAGTCCAGGATTTTTGATATTTGTCAAAAAAGCTGAAGGAAGGAGTTCAGTTGAAGCAGTTCTCCAGCAGTGTGAAGGCTAAGCAAAGTCCAGGTATTTATCAAAATAGAGTTTGAGTTTTGTTGTAAAAGAAGTGCAGTATAGAGAAGTCTCTTCAGAGACATAGTTTATCTCTCAAGCAGAGAGAAAGTTTGTTGAAGAACACAATCAAGTTTTTAAAGCATAGTTTAGTAAACTAGTCATGGCAGGAGCCAACACAAGCATGAGTATAGGAAATGCTCAACTCCCGCAGTTCAATGGGAAGAAATATGACTATTGGGAAATCATAATGAGACCCTGTTTGCCTCTCAATATTTATGGGAGCTGGTTGAATATGGTTTAGAAGAACCAACAGATGAAAATGCATTTAATGCCTTAACACAGGTAAAGAAGGATTTGTTGAAGAGCTAGAGGAAGAAGGACTCAAAAGTCCTCTTCTATCTCTATCAAGCAACGTATGAAAGTGTATTTTCCAAGGATTTCAACAAAAAAGAGGTCGAAGGATGCATGGGATACCCTCCAAGCATCCTACCAAGGTATGGAGAAGGTAAAGACAACAAAGCTTCAATTAATGAGAAGGGATTTTGAAGTTATTTGCATGAAGGAGTCTAATACAATAGACTAATTCTTTACTGTACTGATTGGGTTGTTTACCCAAATGAGATCTCATGGAGAGATAGTAGAAGAGAGAAGAATAGTGGAGAAAGTGTTGAGGAGCTTACCCTCAAGATTTGATGTGATAGTCACAACCATTAAAGAGACAAAGGATCTCTCAAAGTTTACAATTGATGAGCTTCATGCATCATTGATGACACATGAGCAAAGATTGGGTAGAACTTCGAACTCATCTTTGGAGCATGCCTTCAAGACCCAAATGTCATTTGGAAGAGGAAGAGGTCAAGGAAAAGGAAAAGGAAGAGGCATAAGCCAAAACAGAGGAAGAAACAACCCTACAAATACTAATGGAGGGGGCAGCAATCAAAATCAGAACCAAGGCCAAGGCAGCTGCTAGCAAGGAGGACAAAATCAAGCACATGGACAAAGGTATGATAAATCCCAATTCAAATGTCATTGTTATAAGAAGTATGGTCATTATGCCAATGAATGTAGGAATAAACAGAGTGACATGGGTAATAGACCCAGTGATAATTTCACTAAAGAAAATATCAGTTAAGAGAAGTTTTTTTTTGCATGTAATATGGCTAAAGAAAAGAATGAACATATATGGTTTCTAGATTCAGGATGTGGCAACCATATGAATGGAAACATTTCCATGTTAGATGAAAATGTAAAGTGTCAAGTAACATTGGGGACAGACAGTAAGGTCTCTGTCATGGGAAAAGGCAGAGTAAGTGTTTTGACAAAGAAGGGAGAAGGAAGATCCATATTAGATGTATACTATGTGCCTGGTATGAAGTGTAACCTTTTGAGCATTAGACAACTCATTTAAAAGGGTTACAATTTTTTCTTTGAAGATGATGTATGCACCATCATGGATAAACCAACAAGCAAGCAATGCATTGCACATGTGAAGATGACAAGAAACAGAATGTTCCCTCTCAAGATGAGAGAAGATTTGAAGAAAGGAGCTGAAATGACAACAGTAACACAAGAGACATTCAAAAGAGAAGCAAAGGATGAAAAATGGTTATGGCACTTGAGATTTGGACATCTCAACTTTAGAGGTCTGAATTTGTTGCATAGAAAAGGAATGGTAAAGGGATTACCATTGATTGAGAAACCAGATAGCCTATGTGAAGGTTGTATCTTGGGAAAACAACACAGAGAAAGTTTTCCATTAGGAAAGAGCATAAGGGCAAAGAAACCCTTAGAAATTGTCCATTCAGATTTGTGTGGACCAATGGAAACACCATCACTAGCAAGCAACCACTATATGCTGACTTTCATTTATGATTTCACAAGAAAAACTTGGGTTTATTCTTTGAAGTTGAAGAGTGAAGTGTTTGAGAAATTCTGTCACTTTAACGCTCTTGTTGAGAACCAAAGTGAGCAGCATATTAAGGTCTTAAGAAAAGATAGAGGAGGAGAATATATCTCAAAAGAATTTCTGCGTTTTTGCAGAGAAAATAGGATATACAAGCAATTTACAGCAAGGTATACACTGCAGCAAAATGGAGTTGCTGAAAGGAAAAGTAGAACCATCATGGACATGGTAAGAAGCATGCTGAAGGCAAAACATTTGCCAAATTAATATTGGGCTGAAGCTGTACATTGTGCAGCATACATCTTGAATAGATGCCCAACCAAAGCTGTAATGAACAGAGTTTTGGAAGAAGCATGGAGTGACATAAAACAGTTTGTCACCCACATGAGAGTTTTTGGTTGTGTGGCTTATGCACACATTCCAGATCAACTAAGGAAGAAGTTGGACAGTAAGGGGGAGAAGTGCATATTTGTTGGATACAGTGAAGAATCAAAGGCATACCACGGACTGTATAACCCATCCATTAAGAAGTTTGTTATAAGAAGAGATGTGCAGTTTATCAAGGAAGAAGCTTGGGAGGGAAACATTGAGAAAACATTGAATGTAAAAACTTGTTTGTCTCATGATGATAATGAGGAAGAAATGGCTAAAATACATCCCTCATTAGCAGCACCACCTCCACCAACACAAGGACAGCAAGGGACACCACAAGCAGGGATGAGAACACCCTTGATAAGTGATGTCAGTGTTTATCCAAGCACACCACAAGGAGCAGATTTGGGTGTTTCTACAAGCACAAGTTCAACAAGTGAAAGAGGAACCGGATTCAGAAGTCTGAATAAGATTTATGAGCAAGAGGCAACAAATGAAGGTATGAACTCTTTATTTTCTTTGTATTTTCATGTAGATGATCCTATTCATTTTGAAGAAGCTGTGAAAGATAAGAAATAGATAGATGCTATAGATGAAGAAATGAATTCCATAGAGAAAAATAAGACATGGGAATTGGTTGATCTCCCAAAAGGTAAGGAAGTAATTGGAGTAAAATGGGTCTACAAGACCAAAAGCAATGCTGAAGGTAAGATTGAAAGGCACAAGGTCAGACTTGTTGTCAAAGGCTACAAGCAGCAACAAGGTAGAGATTATGAGGAAACTTTTGCACTGGTTGAAAGAATGGAAACAGTAAGGGCAATGTTGTCCATAACAACACAACACAAGTGGAAAGTTTACCAAATGGAGTATTGATGGAAGAGGTTTATGTTGAACAACCTATGGGATATGAGAAAGAAGGCCACAAGCAAAAAGTTTGCAGATTGAAGAAAGCTCTTTATGGGCTGAAACAAACACCAAGAGCATGGTACAGTAGGATAGATTCCTATCTACTGGAAAATGGGTTTGAAAAATGTGAAGGAGAACCCACATTATACATCAAGGAGAAAGATGGTAAGATGTTGATTGTTGTTTTGTATGTTGATGATGTGATATTCACAGGTAATTATGCTTACCTCATTGAGAATTTTAAATCAGTGATGAAGGATGAATTTGAGATGACTGATATGGGATTGCTGAAATACTTATTAGGAATAGAAGTAGAGAAAAATGAAAATAAGATTTTTATCTCTCAAGCCAAATATGTAAATGAAATTTTGGAAATATTTAACATGCAGGATTGAAAGGCAGCAATTACTCCTATAGTGATGGGATTGACGTTAAGCAAAGAGGACAACAGCAAGGATTTTGATCTAAGTTTGTACAAGAGCATAGTTGGCAGCCTTATGTATTTGACAGCAACTAGGCCGAATATTATGCATGCTGTGAGTTTAATTTCCAGATTTATGGAAAGGCCAAAGGAGACACATTGGCAAGTAGAAAAAAAATTCTGAGGTGTGTGAAAGGAACAAAGAGGTATGGTATTTTGTACACCACTTCAGAAAATTTTGAATTGATTGGATATACTGACAGTGATTGGGCTGGAAGTATAGATGACAGGAAAAGCACCTATGGATATGTTTTTCATATGGGATCACGAGCCATTTCATGGGCTTCTAAGAAACAACAAATTGTGGCTTTATCTACAGTAGAGGCAGAGTATGTGGTAGCTACAACAACAGCATGTCAAGTAGTTGGATGAGAATAATGTTGAGGAGTTTGTGTCATGAAGAGGTAAAAGACACAAAAATTTATTGTGATAATAGCTTAGCAATAGAATTGTCAAAGAATTCAGTGTTTCATAAGAGAACGAAACACATTGATGCCAAGTATCACTACATCAGAGAGCTAGTGAACAATGGGGAAATTGTTTTGAAACATTGCAGAACTGAAGAGCAGTTTGCTGACATTTTGACGAAACCATTGGGGCAGAAGAGTTCCAATTATTTGAGAAAACGTTTGGGTATGCAAGAGAATGCAGCAGTTGAAGTTAAGGGGGAGTGTTGAAATATTAAATTAAGTTGTAGTCAGAGTCGAAGGACAGCAGCTCAGAAAATTTCTTGGATCTATTCGCACTCCATCTCACATTCAACTCTAATTTAAAACCCTGCAAAACTAAATTTCTTTTAAGTCCGTAGCCATACCTATGTGCAAAATAGTTGTTGAGTTATCTCGCTGTGGTTTACACCATGCAACCTCACCATCCCTGCATTAAATATCTGCAACCATACCGTGTCTTTAAACTCTGCAACTCCGCTCCATTAAAACACCACCAAACACATTCTTTACCCGCCATTTGATTTGAATGAGGCCACGTAACGTTTGTGGAGCCCATACTCCACACTGTACATTCTACCATCCAATCATGTCTTGATCACATGAACCTCAGGCCTCGTCACCACAACTTATATGCGCGCGATAAGAGGTCCCACCTCCGCCATGTCACTAGCCTGCCAACCAATAGAAATCATATTGCATGAAACCAAGCTAACGTCACCACCTCCCCAAATGGATGCGATAAGGAATTATCAAATTCGGCTAAGTTTTGTTTGAAATCTGCGCAGGCTCCACCTCCAGCCAATGAGGGAGCGATCGCATAGGTTGAATGCCTAGTCAATAATGGGGCAATTGGAATGCGATAATGTTATTAAAAGAAGTTTTTTGAAAAGTTTTGAAATCCGCAATTAAGGTTTTAACCTTAGGATAAAACGTTTCATGTTTTAATGTTTCCAAAAGTGCCGCGATAAAGTTTATTAAAGTTTTTTTATTATTAGAATATATATATATATATATATATATATATATATATATCAGTGCATTCCAATATAAAGATAGGAGTGCAATGTTTAAAAAAAAGAAAATAAAATCCTGAAGGTAGAAACAAATTTTGAAGTGTGGACTATGTATTTAAAAAAAAAATAGCAATGTGTTGCCATATATGCAGAAGGCTAAGAAACAAAGTAGTGAGCCATTTTTTTGAAGATAGAGAAGTGCAATACTTATAGTTGTTTTTGATGCAGCTTGAAGATTTGTGTTGTAAACCAGAACAAGCAGTTCTGAAGTTTTTTGTTATATTGTAACAGAGTTCCCTTTTTAATGAAATAAAGTGTTGCTTCTCATCTCTGTCCATATTTTTTTTTTAATCTCTATGTTTGAAGTTGGGGAATTTTTTTAATTCCTCTGTTGTTCTGAATTCTTCAGAAATTCCAACAAAGAGAAGCAAGGGTAAATGGAAATGTTGCAGGCAAGGATTTAGTATAAGTTATAAAAGAGAAAAATAAGTTAATTGGTTTTAATTTAAAAATTTAAAACAACACTATTTTCTAGTCTAAGTGTAATTTTTTATAATTTTCATTTTTCAAAGTTTAGATGAAAATATGCCTCTCCAAATTAGACTACCGCTTCAAATTATGTAAGACAAATAAATTGACACGACTCATACCAATCCATGACTCTTCAAATGGAATCTCGCACGAGCTGTGGAAATATGAAGCTCTTTCTTATCTCACTTGTTCGCATCTTAACTGTTGGAATATTTGAAAATTCTAGAACAACAAATGGAGAATAAAACTCCCCCTTTTAACACAGAGAAAATATTAAAATTTCACTCACAGTGATAGAGTTTCCACTTGAAAACAAACTTCTATTGCATAAAAAAAACTGTTACAAATTCTTCCTCAATCAGAGGGCTTACAAAAAATAGTTTAACTGTTGCAAACACAGTGCAAAACTATCACTCTGTCATTCACAAAACAATACTCTGATTTTTTTAATGCTCTGATGTGTATACAAAATATTTTGCATTGCTGTGAAAAAACTCAAAATACTCTGTCTCTGTTTTTCACTATTTTCAGCGTTCGAGCATGATAAAACATTACACAACAAACTCACAATGCACATCATTCTACTTTCAATGCTCACCACATATGCATTTATATGAAACATTACAATAATATATATTATAAATATCATATATTTATAATATATAATATAACCAAAAGTAAAAAATTAAATATTACTTTTGTAATAAAACATTAACTTATGTAAAAACTAGGGCTTATGATAAGTTATGATAAGTTATCAAATTCTTATGATAAGTTACAAATTATTCCTCAATCAAAGGGCTTACAAAAAATAGTTTAACTGCTGCAAACACAGTGCACAACTATCACTCTGTCATTTACAAAACAATACTTTGATTTTTTTAATGCTCTGCTGTGTATACAAAATATTTTGCACTGTTGTGCAAAAACTCAAAATACTCTGTCTCTATTTTTCACTATTTTCAGCATTCGGGCAATGATAAAACATTACACAACAAACTCACAATGCACAACATTCTACTTTCAATGCTCACGACATATGCATTTATATGAAACATTACAATAATATATATTATAAATATCATATATTTATAATATATAATATAACCAAAAGTAAAAACTTAAATATTACTTTTGTAATAAAACATTAACTTATGTAAAAAGTTAAAACAACATTGTCGTGAATAAAACAATTTAAATCAAAAACTATAATATAATGTTTAGAACATTATTTCCTTTTTATGCATTTCATTTATATATTCCGAGGGCTTCGTGAAAGACTTTCACGTGAGCTCTCATACTCCCCCAAAATCCTTTGTGAGTGTAAAGTGGTGGGTCCAGCTGAGGATGACATTAGCTGCTCCGGGGGTCTCCACTCCTCCAGCTGCTCGAGCTATGCTGCCCCTCCGAAATATTGCCGCCTCTGGAATAAATATGTTTGGTGGGATTTTAATGCATTTGTTGTTGCTGATAAGAGCAACACTTCCACCGCTTCTTCATTTAAAGTTGCCGCTCTTCAACTTGCCATCAAATTTAACTCTGTCGCCTTTCAATCCTTTCACAATTAAATTTTGCTGTCCTGCTAACTTATACAGGTAGTTGGAAATTAAATTCCAACACTCCCCCTTAATTTCAACTGTTGGGTTTTCTTGCATGCCCAGGCATTTCCTGAAATAATTAAAACTGTTATGAGCTAATGGTTTTGTGAGGATATCAAAAAATTGATCCTGTGTTCTGCAGTGTTGTGAAACAATCTCACCATTGTTAACCAATTCACGTATGAAGTGAAACTTGGTGTCTATGTGCTTTGTCCTTTTATGAAAAACAGAATTTTTAGATAAAGCTATCACTGAGCTATTATCACAGTAAATCACTGTCCCTTTTATCTGTTCTTGGCATAAAATTTTCAACATTCTTCTCATACAAACTACTTGACATACTACTGCTGTAGCTGCCACATATTCTGCCTCTGCTGTAGATAATGCTACAATGGGCTGCTTCTTAGAAACCCATATGAAAAACATAACTAGAAGTACTTTTCCGATCATCAATACTTCCAGCCCAATCGTTGTCAGTGTAACCAATTAATTCTGAATTTTCTGAAGTAGTATATAAAATACCAAACTTTTTAGTTCCTTTTACATACCTCAAAATTCTTTTTTCTGCCTGCCAATGTGCATCCTTTGGCCTCTCCATAAATCTGGAAATCAAACTAACAGCATGCATTATATCTGGCCTAGTTGCAGTCAAATACATGAGGCTACCAACTATGCTCTTGTACAAACTAGGATCAAAATCCTTGCTGCTATCCTCTCTGCTGAGTTTTAATCCCATCACTGTGGGAGTGATTGCTGCTTTGCTCTCCTGCATATTAAATCTTTCCAACACTTCATTAACATATTTTGCATGTGAGATAAAAATCTCATTTTCATCTTGTTCTACTTATATTCCTAAGAAGTATTTCAACAAACCCATGTCAATCATTTCAAATTCTTCTTTCATGACTGTTTTAAAATTTTCAATAAGGTAATCATCATTATCTGTGAAAATAACATCATCAATGTATAAAAATACAATCAAGATTTTACCATATTTTTCTTTGATGTAGAGGGTGGGTTCTCCCTCACACTTTTCAAATCCATTTTCTAGTATATAGGAGTCTATTCTACTGTACCACGCTCTTGGCGCTTGCTTCAGCCCATAAAGAACTTTCTTCAACTTGCACACTTTGTTCTCTTGGCTTTTCTTTTCATAGCCTAGAGGTTGTTCAATGTAAACCTCTTCCATTAACACTCCATTTAGGAATGCTGACTTTACGTCCATTTGGTAAACTTTCCACTTGTTTTGTGCTGCTATGGATAGAACTGCTCTCACGGTTTCCATTCTAGCAACCGGTGCGAAAGTTTCCTCATAATTTATTCCATGCTTCTGCTTAGATCCCTTGAAAACAAGTCTGGCCTTGTGTCTCTCTATTTTTCCTTCAGCATTACTCTTGGTCTTATAGACCCATTTAACTCCATGACATCTTTACCTTTGGGGAGTTCAACCAAATCCCAAGTCTTGTTTCTTTCTATGGCATTAATATCCTCATCCATAGCTTCTATCCATTTCCCATCCTTGACAGCTTCTTCGAAATGAACAGGATCATCAACATGATAGTATAAAGCAAACAAAGAATTGATACCTTCATTAGCTATCTCTTGTTCATAAATGTCATTCAAATTTATGAACTTCTTACCTCTTTCATTAGGTGTACAAGTGCTTGAAGAAGCACTTGAATTTCCTCCTTGTGGTGTGCTTGGAGAAGCACTTTCACTTCTTCTCAAGGGTGTGTTTTGCTACCCTTGTGTTGGAGCTGCTGTTTGGGGATGTATTTCAGCCAACTCATCATTATTTTCATCATGAGATAAACAGTGTTTAACATTCACTATTTTCTCTATGCTTCCATCCCAAGCTTCCTCTTCAATGAATTGAACATATCTGCTCACAATAAAATTCTTGGTGGATGGGTTATACAACCTATAGACCTTGGATTCCTCACTGCATCGAATGAAAATAAATTTCTCCCCCTTGCTGTCCAACTTTTTCCTTAGCTGATCCGGTATGTGTGCATAAGCCACACATCCAAAAACCTTCATGTGTGTGACACCTTGCTTTGTGCCACTCCATGCCTCTTCCGGCACTTTGTTCATAACTACTTTTGTAGGGCACCTATTCAAAATGTATGCTGCACAATGTACAGCTTCAGCCCAATAATCATTAGACAAATGCTTTGCCTTTAACATGCTCCTTGCCATGTCCATTATGGTTCTATTCTTTCTTTCAGCTACTCCATTTTGCTGCGGAGTATATCTGGTTGTAAACTGATTTTGAATACCATTTTCTCTACAAAAACATAGAAAATATTTAGAGATATACTCACCTCCTCTATCAGTCCTTAGGACTTTGATGTGCAGCCTACTTTGGTTTTCCACAAGTGCTTTGAAATTGCAAAATTTTTCAAACACTTCACTTTTGTTTTTAAAAAAGTAAACCCAAGTTTTTCTTATAAAATCATCTATGAATGTTAGCACATAGTGGCTTCTAGCAAGCGATGGAGTTTGCATCGGTCCACACAAATCTGAGTGGACAATCTCTAAGGGTGCCTTTGCCCTTATGCTTTTCCCGGAAGGAAAACTTTCTCTATGTTATTTCCCCAAGATACAACCTTCACAAAGGCTGTCCGGTTTCTCTATCAATGGTAAACCTCTTACCATTTCTTTTATGTTCAACAAATTAAGACCTCCAAAGTTGAGATGTCCAAATCTCAAATGCCACAACCAATTTTCATCTTTTGGTTCGCTTTGGATAGCCTCTTGTGCCACTGTTGCTTTCTCTTCACCATTCTTCAAATCTGCTCTTATTCTGAGAGGGAACATCTTGTTCCTTGTCATTTTTACTTCAGCGATACATTGTTTGCTGGGTGGTTTATCCATGATGGTACACACATCATTCTCAAAAAATACATTGTACCCCTTGTGGACACGCTGTCCAATACTTAAGAGGTTACACTTCATTCCTGGAACATAATACACATCTGCTATGGATTTCTTTGCACCTTTCCTTGTTAAAACATTTACATTCCCTTTTTCCATAACATAAACTTTGCTGTCAGTTCCTAGTGTGACTTGTGACTTCACACTCTTATCTAACATATAAAACATTGCTATATTTCCTGTCATATGGTTACTGCAACCGGAGTCTAGAAACCATAAATCCTCGCTTTTTTCTTCAGCCATATTACAAGCGAAAAACAAATTATCTTGGCTGATATTTTCTCTAGTGAAATTTGCACTAGTTTTACTTCCCATATCATGCTGCTTCTTTCTACATTCATTAGCATAATGACCATATTTTTTACAATAGTGACATTGGACATTGGACTTATCATACCTTTGTCTTTGAGCATTCTGTTGACCACTCTGCTGGCTGCTGCCTTGGCCTTGATGCTGATTTGGATTGCTGCCCCTTCCTTGAGCATTTGCTGGATTGTTCCTTCCACCTCTGTTTTGGCTTCTGCCTTGCCCTCTTCCTCTGCCTTGCCCTCTTCCTCTTCCGAAAGACATCTGGGTCTTAAAGTCATGCTCAAGAGATGAGTTTTCACTTCTACCCAATCTCTGATCATGGGTCATCAGAGATAAATGTAGGTCATCCACTGAAAATTTTGTGAGATCTTTAGTCTCCTCTATGGTGGTGACAATCACATCGAATCTTGAGGGTAGACTCCTCAAGAGTTTTTCCACAATCCTCTTGTCTTCAAGAGTCTCTCCATGAGATCTTATTTGTGTGACCATTCCAATCACATGGGTGAAGAATGAGTCAATGGTATCTGACTCTTTCATACAGAGAGTCTCAAAATTTCTCCTCAGCAAGTGAAGTTTTGCTGTCTTCACTCTTTCCATGCCTTGATAGGCTGTCTTGAGAGTTTCCCATGCTTCTTTGGATTTCTTGGCTGCTGCTATCCTCAGAAACACACTCTCATGCACTGCTTGATACAAAAAGAAGAGAGCTTTGGAGTCTTTCTTCTTATTGCTCTTCAACAACTCTTTCTCTGCCTGAGTTAAATCATCTAACTCTTCTTCATCTGCTGGCTCATAAAAGCCATCCTCAACAAATTCCCATAAGTCTTGGGAAACAAATAAAGCTCTCATAGTTATTGACCAATAGTCATAATTTTTCCCATTAAATTGTGGGAGATGGATATTTCCCATACCCATACCAGTGCTGGCTCCAGCCATTCTTGTACTCTTAACTATGATTCAAAAACACTTGACTGTGTATTTAAAATAACTGACTGTTCTGCAATAGTGACACAATAACCTGTATAGAGAAATACCTTGAATTCTTTTTGGCTGAGTCTTCACACAGCTGGAGAAGCTGCTGCAACAAAGAACTCCTTTCCTTCAGCTTCTTTGACCTTCAAAGAGCTTCGACTAGCTCTGATACCATGCTGGAATATTTGAAAATTCCAGAACAACAAATGGAGAATAAAACTCCCATCTTTAACACAGAGAAAATATTAAAATTTCACTCACAGTGACAGAGTTTCCACTTGAAAACAAACTTCTATTGCATAAAAAAAACTGTTACAAATTCTTCCTCAATTAGAGGGCTTACAAAAAATAGTTTAACTGCTGCAAACACAGTGCAAAACTATCACTCTGTCATTCACAAAACAATACTCTGATTTTTTTAATGCTCTGATGTGTATACAAAATATTTTGCATTGCTGTGAAAAAACTCAAAATACTCCGTCTCTGTTTTTCACTATTTTCAGCGTTCGAGCATGATAAAACATTACACAACAAACTCACAATGCACATCATTCTACTTTCAATGCTCACCACATATGCATTTATATGAAACATTACAATAATATATATTATAAATATCATATATTTATAATATATAATATAACCAAAAGTAAAAACTTAAATATTACTGCTGTAATAAAACATTAACTTATGTAAAAAGTTAAAACAACATTGCCGTGAATAAAACAATTTAAATCAAAAACTATAATATAATGTTTAAAACATTATTTCTATTTTATGCATTTCATTTATATATTCCTGGGGCTTCCTGAAAGACTTTCACATGAGCTCTCATACTCCCCGGAAATCCTTTGTGAGTGTAAAGTGGTGGGTGCTCTGAGGTCTCCACTCCTCTAGCTGCTCGAGTTATGCTCCCTCTCTGGAATATTGTCGCCTCTGGAATAAATATGTTTGGTGAGATTTTAATGCAGTTGTTGCTGGTGATAAATTCCATCGCTTCTTCATTTAAAGCAGCCGCTCTTCGACTTGCCTTCAAACTTAACTGTGCCGCCTTTCAATCGTTTCACAATTAAATTTTGCTGTCCTGCTAACTTATACTAAGTTATGGCAAAGCTTATTTTTCAGTCCATCGGCCCATTAATGCGCCGAGGGATGAAATCGCCACCATAAAATGATGCACTGCTTTAATCTGACGGTGGGGATTTTATCCCTCGGCGCATTAATGAGCCGATGGACTGAAAAATAAGCATTGCCCTAAGTTATACGGTCTGTTGGAAATTAAATTCCAACATTAACTTGGTCAAAAATAAATGACGTCCTATTTCACGCACCAACTTATACGGTTAGTTGGAAGTTAAATTCCAACATTAACTTGGTCAAAGATAAATGACCTCCGATTTCAGGCACCATGAATATGATAATAATTGGAAATTAAATTCCAACATTAAGTTGGTCAAAGATAAATGACCTCCCATTTCACGCACCATGAATATGATAATAATTTAATCACTATATTCATGCTTGCAAAATCTCAGCCACGATACTGTGTCGGGAGTGGGATGTGATCAATAATTGATTTTGGGTGGATTCACATCAAACAATGGCGATGGCAAGCGATGCAGAGTCGGGTGGATTGAGAAACGGCAAAAATGTTATCCAATCAAAGGATCATCTGGATGCAGGAGCTGTATTTGTCTTGGAATCTAAAGGTCTTTTTTCTAGTTTTTTTTTGGTACATATTTTCATTATAGCTGAAAACGCTGTATAACAACTTATGTTTGTTCTGCAGGGAACTGGTTACACGCCGGTTACCACTTGACTACATCCATAGTAGCACCGGCCCTTCTGAGCCTGCCCTTTGCGTTTGCAGCGTTAGGATGGTTTGCGGGGGTTTTGTGTCTCATAGTTGGAGCCGTCGTCACATTTTATTCATACAATCTCTTGTCACTGGTGTTGGAGCGCCTGGAATTGGAAGGCAATCGCCACCTCCGTTTCAGAGACATGACCAGAGACATTTTAGGTATATTATTAATTATTGATCATGATCATGGCCCCCCTTTTCTAATTTGTTAGAACCCTCGAATGGAATTTTCATCTATTCAATAGACCATGTGTTTCTTCTTTGGCATAGGACCCAAATGGGCTCTTTTCACAGTGACGCCGATGCAATTCACAGTTTGCTTGGGTGCTGTCGTTTTCTCCATTCTGGCTGGGGGTCAGAGCTTGAAGGTTTTCCCCTTGATCTTGTCCTGAATATAGTAATTGCAGCTACCTTTTCCTCTGCTGCTAGAAGAAACATGATAAGATATAGAATCCCGTGCTTAAAATGAATCTGTAATATTAATAGACTGTCTGCTAACCGTTTTGAATCTGTAATACTGCTAATGAATCTGTTATGTTAATGGACTTAATGTTTGTTAATGTTTGCAGTTCATATACTTGATTTATCATCCAAATGGAGTCATGAAGCTGTATGAATTCATCATCATATTTGGGATTGTCATGTTATTCTTGTCCCAAATGCCATCATTCCATTCCCTTCGCCACATAAATTTGCTTTCCATGATCTTGTGCTTGGTATACAGCTTATGTGCGGTGGGTGGATCTATTTATGCAGGTTTGTTGTCGATGACTCGTTTGCAGATAAAATTGCAAGTGATAGCCATATGCTAAATACGCGTGTATGATGAAATATTCCTATATGAATTGGAATTTTCTTTTATCCACAGGACATTCAAAACTGAGCGAAGAAAAGGATTATTCTTTCACTGGAAGCACTTCCAGCAGGGTCCTTGGAGCCTTCAATTCCGTGGCAATTATTGCAGCCACATACGGCAATGCTATTATTCCAGAGATCCAGGTTTGTCGCGCTCTTTTTTTTGGGTGCCACATTTGGCAATATGATTATTCCAGAAATCCAGTTAGGGTAGACTTTATTATTATTATTAGGTTTATTGTACCAATAAATTCACTAACAATATCATCTACTTGTTATTCCAATGAATCAAAATAGATAGTCTACTATTTGAAGGAATCAAAATAGATAATAACATTACATAGTGATCAAACATGTCACGGCATAGAACTTTACGGCATAATAACATTACATAGTGATCAAACATGTCACGGCATAGAACTTTACGGCATAATAACATTACATAGTGATCAAACATGTCGTCTAAATCCTTATTTCCTTTAACTTCAATAATGTTTCGATTTAAATTTCCCTTTTTTTTTTCCTATCAAGAGAACGCATAACCATTTGTCTAATTTACAGGTAAATAACCTGCATCTGCCTTCTTAATTTGTATATTAAGTTTAGTTTTTTTTTTCAGAAGGAAAAAACCGCTGTCTTACATATTATCAAAACATTGTCTGAAATCTCAGATTGAGATCATCATTGTCTGGTATGTTGAGTTTAGTTAGGAAGACAGTGTAACATCTGTGTGGGTGCAGTGAAAAAATTCATCCCACATTTATAGTATATAAAATAATTTGTATTCCACTCATGGCAAATTTCAGCACTTCTTTATAACTATTACAAATAATTATGAATAAATGTATATATGTCTGAATGTTTGGCACTGATTCCATAGGCATATAATGTGTTGCAGGCAACACTAGCCCCTCCTGTTTCTGGCAAAATGTTCAAAGGTTTGTGCATATGCTACACAGTGGTGGTCTCAACGTTTTTCTCGGTGGCAGTATCAGGCTACTGGGCATTCGGTAACCGGTCAGCTGGCAACGTATTCAACAACCTTGCTCCTGCTGGAGAGCCCTCTCTTGTTCCTAATTGGCTGCTCTTCACAGCCAACGTTTGCATTATCCTCCAATTATTCGCAGTTGCTTTGGTATAGCATTCTATCCATTAATTTGCATGTTTTACCAGCCGCCAATGTTTGCATTATCCTCCAATTATTCGCAGTTGTTTTGGTATAACATTCTATCCATTAATTTACATGTTTCATCAAAATTTAGTAAGAGAAGAAGGATATGTGAGCCCATGTTTGGCACTGTGATATTGAAGTTATAGGGAAGCCATGTTTCAGGTATATTCACAGCCCTCATTTGAAGTTTTGGAGGGAAAATCGGGAGATGCGAGCAACGGAAGGTTTTCTCTACGCAATCTCCTACCAAGACTGTTTCTACGGTCAGTATATGTAAGCGTGGCCACTGTGATTGCAGCAATGCTACCATTTTTTGGAGACATTGTTGGAGTGGTTGGTGCATTTGGATGTTTACCTTTGGACTTCGTTTTTCCTGTAGTTTTGTACAACATAACGTTCAAGCCTTCAAAGAGGAGTTTGATATTCTGGGTGAACACCATCATAGCGGTCATATTTTCAATTTTGGTAGTGTTGGGTTGCATTGCAGCCATTCGCCAAATTTATGTTGATGCGAATACTTACAAACTATTCGCAAACATATGAATTTGTATATTCATCATTGGCACTGTATTTTTCACTCCCTTCCATTTTATCTGAATATTGTTCTCTTACCTGGCACTTGTCACCGCAAACCTCTAACTTCACTCCCTATAAAAATATATCACAGATTTATTTTCATCCACACGCGTTCTCGTTATGTGAAGTTTGGATTCTCTTGTTTCGAAAACACGATACAAAATCTTCTTAATATGAAAAAAAACAATTCTATGGTTTAGCTGGCTTTTAGAAGTACGAAGTGTCAGAGTCTGCAGATTTTTACAGAAAGTTTTCTAGAAGTAGATTGTGTCCTGGTTTCGAAATATTCCATTTCGCTGCTGAATTGAATTTGGATAGTTTTTGTCCTCATTCTTGTTTGTCAGATTTCATAATATTTTCAGCAATTATCATCAAGTATAAAATATTTAATAACGGTAATGATAAATATAAAGCGACAAGGAAGTGATTTAAAAATACAAATGATTAGGTAAAAAGAATAAAGAAAATAACGTGGAGATGAGTTGCTCGGAGTGAAAATAATAATAATAACAAGACTTCAATCAAACAATATTAAAATAAATCCTAAAGCTATATAAAATATTAATTGGAATACACATCTTAAAGATAAAAAGGAAAGATTTTAATACTGGAATCAAGAAAGGGAGAAGAATAGAATAAGTGAAGATTTTAATACTGGAATCAAGGAAGGGAGAAGAATAGAATAAGTGATGGAAAAGATAAAAGGAAAGATTTTAATACTCCAATCAAGGAAAGAAGAAGAAAAGAATAAGTGATGATGGAGAAAGATGAGGAAAATTGATGAGATAATTAATAAAGATAAAGGTTTTGGAAAAGGTGGAAAGGGATTTTAAGAAAGATAAATTAAAATTAAAAAAAATAAAAGGAGAGAAATATAACTTTTGAATAAAGTAAATAGGATGAAGAAGAGAAAAAGAGAATAATATTAAGAAATAAATAAAAAAGAAGACAAGGGAAATAAACAAATAAGATTTACAGTTTTAGCTTCAACAATGTTTAAATATGTAGATATTTTCTAGATTGAAATTATCATGATGTTTCTCAATTTATAGAGTTTTTTTAATAGTGTGTGAATTACAGTAAAGAGCTAGTGCCAATATTTTATTTTGGTAGAAGCAAACGAGATGTTTAAAAGTAAAAGCCTCTTCAACAATAATCAATTTTGAGATGTGGGTGTAGAAAAATGTTTGGAATGAGTTCTTTGAGATAGGTTTTGAAAGAACGGTTCATTTTCCCAATGTATACTTAGAATTAAGGCTTACAATAAAATATTGGGAGATTGAGTTGTTGAAATATTTTCTCAACAAAAAATCTCTTAATTTAGAATCTTTTGATTCTCATAACCACTATATATATATATATATATATGATATATTTTGGTTTTGAAATGTAATATACAAATATTGTTTTGTCATTAAATTGTGCACTCTCTTTGTTCCCTAAATTTCTAATTTGGTGTCAGAGCTCATTTGAGCTTGACTCCCTCACATGAGGGCTTAGGAAGATGCAAGATATCTGAGGTTTAATTCTTTGTACATAAATAAGATAGCATGTCAGGGTGTTTAGTTTCTGTGTGTGTGAAGTTAGATTTTTTGTGTGAGTTTTATCTCCATGTGTACATATGTATTTGGTTTGACTTATGTGTTTGTTTTGACTTATTGATCGTCTTGCAGACAACAAATTTAGGGTCCAATTGTAGAGGAATTTCATTGTTCAAATCCTAGATCTCTTAATTTTTTGTAACCAGGGCATCGAGCAATCAAGGTTCATTGGCAGAATTCTTTGAGAATTCATGGGAGGATTGACTTCCTTGAATATACACTATTCAAATTTTGATGAGTGATTGCCAAATCTGATAAGCATTTAGATAACAGAGAGTCACCATCTGTTTGGTTTATAGTATGTGGCTGGTAGTTAACATGCTTTCTGTCATTGAACCTAAATTCGAAAGGGACACTTGGATCCCATGTAGTCGTGACTCTTCTCCCTTCACTTTTCACTCTCATCTGTGTGCTTGGCCTTAAATCATTCCTCAAATTCACCCTATGTTGCAGTATGTCAATGGTGCCTCACATTGAGAATAATGCTTAAATATTTATGTGAAAGCGAAATTAGTCGACGATTTGCTGATTAAGGGTGGGCATTGATTAGTGCAACAAATTATTAGGATGGCTAGTGCTCAAAATCATTGGTAGTAGTGAGAATAAATAATTAGTATTTGATAAAAAATAGAATTAGTAATAGGTTTATTATATAAGAATGTATTTACATAGATGAAGCAATGTGAGATATAAAAGTTGAGGAGTGATCTCATTTGATCTGTGTTTTTTTAGTTTTATTGTATTTCATTGGTTTTTTATATGTCATAATTCTTCTAGTTTATTAGCTAGCTTAGAGAGCAGTGGCCATTTCAGATTCTACAATTGGTATCAGAGCAGGTAAAATTGTTTTGGGTTAATTTTTTAATTGTTGGAATTTCACCAAAGTTAAAAACGTCGAATTCTAACATGCATGTTCCAGAATTTGATGGGAACGATTATGATTATTGGTGCATTAAGATGCTGACCTTTTTGATTGGAAAATATTTGTGGGAGATTGTTGAATCAGGTTATGATGAGCCAGCAGATTGGAATGCCCTTACAGCCAATGAAAAAACAACAAGAAAGGAAGCAAGGAAGAAGAATGCTCAAGCATTGTTTCACATTCAGATAGCTCTTGATAAGAGCTTATTTCCACGATTATCAGGAGCTACAACTGCCAAAGATGCCTGGAAGACTCTTCAAGAAGCTTACCAAGGTAGTGATCAAGTTAAGGTGGTCAAGCTTCAGACATTGAAGAGAGAGTTTGTGAATCTGAATATGCAAGAAGCTGAAAGTATAAGTGACTATTGTGTGAGAGTCAAAGATGTGGTCAATAAAATGGCTACACTTGGGGAAACGGTAAGTAATGAAGTTTTAATAAAAAAAGTATTGAGATATTTAACACCTAGATGGAATAATGTTTCCATAATATTAGAAGAAAGCAAGGATTTGACACAATTAAAGTTTGATGAATTGGTTGGATCTCTCATGTCTCATGAAGAAAGATTGAAAGAAACTTTTGAAGTTGTTGAGAAAGCTTTTTCCTCTAAATTACAAATTACACATAATGAAGATGCAAGTAGCAGTAGTGCCAAAACCAATCAAGATCGAGGTAAATGGCAAAGCCAAAAATTTTCTAGAGGTAGAGGCAGAGGTAGTTTCAGAGGAAGAGGTAGATTTGATAAGAGAAATGTTCAATGTTACTATTGTAATAGATATGGCCACTTTGAAAGAGAATGCAGATTGAAAGTAGGTAAAAATGCTAACTATGCTCAAGAAAGTAATGAGTATCCTCCAGATCACTTATTTTTATCTTATGCCAAAGGTGAAAATACTAGTAAAGATGTTTGGTACATAGATTCTGGATGCTCTAACCATATGACGGGGAATGAGAAATTGTTTTCAGCCAAGGATGGAAGTTTTAAATCTAAGGTCAAGCTTGGTGATGATAAATCTTTGGAGGTTGTTGCCAAAGGAGCTGTGGAGATCCAAACAAAAGAAGGTATAAAGAGTATTCATGATATTTATTATACTCCACAATTGAAGCACAATTTGTTAAGTGTTGGGCAGCTATGTGAGAAAAATTATAAAGTAGTCTTTGAAAATAAGACATGTACTATCTATGATAAGAATAAGGGAAATAGGGTGATCATTGTTGTGCCTATGACAAGAAATAGGATGTTTCCCTTAAGGTTTGATGAACATAGCAACACCCTTGCAAATATGGCTTATGAGGATTCAAGTTGGCTATGGCATCTCAGGTATGGGCATTTAAATTTTCATAGTTTGAAGCTTCTAACCTCAAATGCATTAGTTTCTGGTTTGCCCAAGGTAGAGGAGCATAAGGAGGTTTGTGAAGGATGTGCTAAAGGCAAGCATGCAAGGGAAAGGTTCCCAAAGGGAAATGCATGGAAGGCTCATCATCCACTTCAGCTTGTTCATTCAGACATCTGTGGTCCTATGCAAACTAATAGTTTGGGTAAGTCATCATATTTCATCACTTTTATTGATGATTACTCACGAAATTGTTGGGTATATTTTTTGAAGGCCAAAAGTGAAGCCTTGGATACATTCAAAAAGTTCAAGGCACTTGTAGAAAATGAGAAAGGGTCCAAGATCAAATGTTTGTGGACTGACCGTGGAGGAGAATTCTGCTCAAAAGCTTTCCAGAGTTATTGTGATATGAATGGCATCAAGAGGTAACATACTACAACATACACACCCCAACAGAATGGCGTAGCTGAACGGAAGAATCGCACTGTGGTTGAAATGGCAAGGTGCATGTTACAAACTAAGGGATTGAGCAATTCTTATTGGGGAGATGCAGTTGCTACAACAGTGTACATCCTCAATCGTAGCCCCACTAGTGCACTAGAGAATATGACTCCTTATGAAGCTTGGTATAAAAAAAAGCCTAATGTTAATCATTTCAAAGTTTTTGGTTGTTTGGCTTATGTGCATGTACCTGATCAAAATAGGAAAAAGTTAGATGCAAAGAGTGAGTTATGCATTTTCATTGGGTATAGTGAGACAAGAAAGGCTTATAAATTGTATAATCCCCTCACTAAAAATCTTATTGTATCAATAGATGTAATTTTTGATGAAGGGGGAGTTTATGGTCATCAAAAAGGCCATGTTGAGAAGACAAAATTTGTTTTGAATGATGATATAATTGCTGATATTGAGCAGCCAACTAATGCTTTTGTATCTAGTAGTTTAACTCCACCAAGCAGTCCTTCATCAATTTCATCAGCATCAAGTTCAAGTCCAACTTCTTCTCCAAGTTCTACAAGGAAGGTAAGGAGATTGAGTGACATATATCAGAGGACTGCAAATCAATCACATGATGAAAACCCAATAGGTGAGACAGTGAATTTTTCTTTATTAGCCAAGGCTGATTTTGAACCATCATGTTTTGAAGATGCATGTACTAATGAGGTTTGGGTGCAAGCTATGCAAGAAGAGATAGATTCCATTCACAGGAATGACACTTGGGAATTGACAGAGCTTCGGCATGACAAGAAAAATATTGGCACCAAATGGGTCTACAAGACCAAATTTAATAGTGATGGGAGTGTTGAAAGACACAAGGCAAGATTAGTTGCCAAAGGATTCACACAAAAGTATGGAATTGATTATGAAGAGACATTTGCACCAGTAGCAAGACAAGAGACCATTAGAATGTTGATTTCATTAGCAGCTCAGAAAAGGTGGAGCGTACATCACATGGACGTGAAAAGTGCATTCTTGAATGGGTACTTAGAAGAGGAAGTATATGTGGAGCAGCCACAAGGTTTTGAAGTGGAAGGAAAAGAGAATAATGTCTACAAGTTGAAGAAGGATTTGTATGGTCTCAAGCAAGCACCAAGAGCATGGTATGCTAGGATTGATGGATACTTTCAGGAGAAAGGCTTCCAGAGAAGTAAGAATGATCCTACCCTTTACTACAAACAAGAAGGTATTGATATTTTGATCATAAGTTTGTATGTTGATGATCTATTGTATATGGGTAGTAGTTCCAAAATGAATAATGAGTTCAAAGTTGCTATGATGAATGAATTTGAGATGAAAGATCTAGGTCTCATGAAATATTTTTTAGGAATGGAGGTTTATCAAACTAAGGATCAAATTTTCATTTGCCAGACAAAGTATGCACATGATATGTTGAAGAAATTTGATATGCTTGATTGTAATGGATCCCTTACTCCAAGTGCTCAAGGAGTTGTATTATGTAGGGATGATGGTGCTGATTTAGTTGATGAGACAACTTACAGAAGTATTGTGGGGAGCTTGATGTTTCTAACCCACACAAGACCTGATATTGCATTTTCAGTTTCACTTGTTTCAAGGTATATGAAAAATCCATCTCAAATACATATGAAGGCAGCCAAGAGAATTTTAAGGTATGTGAAAGACACTCTAAATTTTGGTATTCATTACTACTCTACTGAAAAGTTCAATCTTGTTGGATTTAGTGATTTAGATTGGGGAGGTAGTGTGGATGACCGTAAGTCTACATCTGGAAATTGTTTCTCTTCTGGTTCTGGTTTGATTACTTGGAGCTCAAGAAAACAAAGCATTGTTGCCCTCTCATCCACAGAAGCAGAGTATGTTGCAATTACTTCAGCAGGTACACAAGCTCTTTGGCTCAGAAAAATTTTGGAAGAAATTGGAGAGAAGCAAATTCAACCTACAATGATTTATTGTGATAATGTAAGTGCCATCAAGTTAGCAAAGAATCTAGTTCATCATAGCAGGACAAAGCATTTTGACATGAAATATCACTTCATTCGGGATTTGGTGCAAAAGAAAGATGTTGAATTAAAGCACATAAATACTAAGCATCAGCTAGCAGATATCTTCACCAAAGCAGTTGCAAAAGATCAGTTTTTGGCACTAAGAGATAAGTTAGTAAGCCCTCATTAAGCATTAAGGGGGAGTGTTGAGAATAATGCTTAAATATTTATGTAATTGCTGAAATTAGTCAGCAGATTTTGTGATTCTATGTTATTAAGAATTAGTGCAGCAAATTATTAGGATGGCCAGTGCTCAGAATCATTGGCAGTGGTCAGAATAAATAATTAGTATTTGATAAAAAATAGAATTAGTAATAGGTTTATTATATAAGAATGTATTTACATAGATGAAGCAATATGAGATTTACAAGTTGAGCAGTGATCTCATTTGATCTGTGTTTTTTTTTAGTTTTATTGTCTTTCATTGGTTTTTTATATGTCATAATTATTCTAGTTTATTAGCTGGCTTAGAGAGAAGTGGCCATTTCAAGTGGCCATTTCAGATTCTACACCTCCCTCATCTGATCCTTGAGGTGGTTGTCTCGCAAGCGAACACTAGTTTGAAGAAGGAGGCCTTGAATGCACCGCCCATCATTATTTACACCACCACATCACATCCACTATACAGTCCCATGAATTTTCCTATAGGGAGAGAGGTTGATATTGATGCCCAAATGTAGTCATGACTTCCACGTGGAATGCCTCGATTAATTAATTTTGCGCGCAGTCCTATGCATAAAATTTTTTTGGATCTCCATAGCGAGAACAAAAAGACAAGAGGGGTTGTAAATGATGAAATCATTGAATCAAGTAATGCCCTGCAAATAGTCAAAGATTATACCAGTGCATATTCAACTTAGGCAACTGGAGTGGTTACTCTACATATTGAGTAAATGGAAATAAATCCATAAGATGAATCTATTACGATTTCTTCAGAGGATGTTATTGATTGGATCTGAATCTATATGGATATTGTTAAAGGGACCTTTGATTGATTGAAAAAATACAAATCTAAATTCACCCATGTTTCAAGTTTTTCACCTGTGTATATCTATGCAATCCCATAGAATGTTTAGTGAAATAGAGGAGGAAGAGATTCACATTAAAATTTGTAACTGTAGACCTTCCTCGTTCATTTGGATGATTGAACCTCAGCTTCTAGGGGAGCCAACTTTAATCTAGATGGGCGTTGCTCACTGTTCCATGGTGTCAAATACTTTAGAGTTGTGGAGTTGCCATTGTTACAGTCTCATTTTTGAAAATAGGTGCAAAGATAGTATAGGAGAGAATAAAAATTGGTTTTGGGCCTTAATAGATTGTTTTTGAACAAAATTGGATAGTGAAATCCGTAAGCAATATTGGGTTTTCTTGAAATGAGCTTTGTTAGTTGATTTATTAAGCTATATGTTTTCCATTTTCTGTTAGTCTTAATTGTACAGTGCAGAACCAATTAGTGAACAGTGTAGCACAATTCAAATACTAATTATTGGCACTCGGAAACCCTTGAACATATTACTAGTTTGATTGTGTTTACGTTTTGTTATGATTTGTTGTTGTAACAAATTCGGGTTAAAATTTCATGTAATAAAGTTAATAAAGGAAAAAATAAGACTCGGGTCATGGGACATGTATTACTAGCTAAACCTTGGGAAAAACATCATAGTGGGCATCACTTGTGGTTTATTATGGCTAAAGGAAACTTTAAAACACAATGAAAAGGGAATTTGAAAGGAAAAAATGTATTTTTGGTATTTTATTTATGAAAATAAAGGAAATTAGGAGAAAAGGAAGGTGAAAGGTCACAGGTTTCATGTGAGGATTAAATTGAAGGAAAAATGAAGGAAAATGAAGAAATGAGAGGCGTCAATAATAAAAAGGCTTTTGAGGATCAATTCACAACTTCTATTGGTTAGCCTTTTGTCAATTTAGTTTTGGAATTGGTTTCAAAGAGGAGAATAGCAACAAGAGGAGAAAGCAATCAAGAAAGCAAACAAAGGACAAGGAAAGCAAAGGAAATCAAGGATCAAGCAAGGAAAGGTTGGATCAAACAGCTTCAGCTGAAAAAATTGCAGGTAAAAGGTTAAACGTATGATTTACTAGCCGTTTTTGTCATGCATGGGATATGCATGTGTTTATTTGGTTCATTTGTTGTCATTGGCATGAGATTTTTTCTAGTTTGATAGTGGTTTCAACCTTTCCTTGCCATTTCTGCATAGCCAAGGTGTGATGGGATAAATTCTTGGTTGAGATTTGGATTGCCGAAAGGTTTTGGATGCGGGCGAGGTGGTGCTAGGAAAATCCCAAGGGTTGGGGGTGGGGATGGTTTTCTCTAGAAATACCTCAACAGGTGGGTGGAGACAAGAAAATTCCTCAAGGGATGGTTAAGGAATTTTGAGGCATCCAAGCTCGGTTTGGTTTTGTGATCTCGGGACAAGTTTAGGTGAGATCACGGTACTGTGAGGATGGAGGTGGTTTAACCTTTGGATTCCATTGGTTTTTTATGCATTGTTTTATCCCACGAGATCCCACATTCATGTTTGAAATATGGCATGGGGGTGATTGGCTGAAAGAAATATTTGGTTCATCTCAATCTATGGTCAGGTGGTATGTGGAAGTCCTTGACTTGGTTGGCTTTGCATATGAATGATAAGAGCCCTTTCCTCTTGTAATTCATGAGTAATTGTACTTTTTATTATGCTGATTTAATGGTTATTATGTGTTTGAAGGAATTACTATCATGGTTAGGTCTTGTTAGGTCAAGTCCTTGATTAAGTTTTTTGTTAGAGGCTTTGTCCTTGTGTCATTTATCATTATAAAAGGTTTTTTCAAGTTCTAGGTAGTAACTTGGAATCTAGCCCTGAAAAGGTGGAATAAATTGTGCAGCCTTAGACATAGAACTAGATGAAAAATACTGCAGTCACATCCTTGCAGTGGTAATGCATGCAATTGGAGGCTTTGAGTTGCATGGATGCAGGATTATGCATGCGATTGGGAGTTTAGATTAGTGAAAAATCAAGTTAACTCGGGGTTTGGGCACCTGTAAGGGTGGTCTAGGTTTTGGGGGTCTTGTAGCACCTAAGGGAAGTCAGTAAGGTCTTGTTTTGTTGCCTCCATTTCATTAAGGTTAGTTAGGAGGTTGAGTCATGTCATAGTATCAGTTAGCTCATGTATACCCAGGCAAGCTGGTGAAAGTGGGTAGATATGGGAGGTGGCATTATAGAGTGGTATCAGAGCAGGTTGCGCTCTTTTTGGGTTTCATGGTTAGCCTATTCGACCTAGGTGGTTAGATGCATGTGGTTAGGAATACATTTTCATGGTTATGGTTGTCATGCATGAGGTCTTAGTGTGCAGTTGTATGGTCATGCATGATGTTTATATATTGATATGATTTGATTATACATGTATCATGCTAATTTCAACTAATTTTACAGATGAGACAAGCCTCCCTTAAACATCATTGAGGTATGATTTTGGTTATGGTATTTATTTGGCTCATCTGACATGGTATGATTGGAAGAAGAAGAGAATCAAAGATGACAAGAAAAATGGTAGACTACAGTTCACGTGACTCTCCCTATAGATCAGTTGGGAAACAAGGAGGTGAATATTCTCCCAGTATAATAGATACAATGAGGAGTTTGAGGGACAAGATCAAAAGTTGTAAGGCAGAAAATGATAGGTTGGTAGAGGCTCATGAAATACTTGCAAGGGATGAGGAAAAGTTGGCAGAGGTCAATGCAGTGATCCTTCAAAGTTTGTCAAACTTGCAGAGAATAAGAGTTGGTTTAGGATGATCTTGATAGAATATTCAAGAAGAAGTACTTATTTGAGAGATATTATAATGAAAAAGCTAAGGAGTTTTATGAGCTACAAATGGGTTCCATGATAGATGATGAGTATACCAACAAATTCCTAGAGATGTTGAGATATGTGCCTTACCTCAAGGAATATGAGAAAGAAAAGATTCAAAGGTTCATTAGTGGGTTGACAACAACATATAGATACTGACTTGAGTTTGATGGGCCTTGATCATTGGAGGAAGCCATCAGGAAACTTAAACATTGTTATCAGAATTCAAAGCGTAAAGATGAGCCTAAGCATGATTTGAAGGGAAATGAGAAGGTTAAAGGGAAGTGGCCACCAAAGCAGGGAAGACCTTAGGATGCAAGTGATAAATAAAATGTTTCTCCTTACAATAAGTTTAATGTAGTTGAGAAGGGACATGGGTCACAACCTAAAGAGAAACATAATAGAGCTGATGGTAGGGGACTGTTGTAGTGTTGGATATGTGGAAAATATCATCGCAAGAAGTATTTTCCATTGTAGCAGGGTGGTTCATAGCATTCCTCATATTTATGGAGTTGTGGACAACAAGCAGGCAGATCATCAGACATCCATTATTGAGATGGAAGGTAAGCCCTGTGGTCGAGTTGTTTCTATTTTAATTGACCCTAGATCTAATTATAGTTATGTTAATTCTAAACTGGTGCATAAGTGTGGTTTGAGAAAAGAAGTACATGCAGAGTCTTGGTTGTTGTAGTTGGATACAAGTACTAAGAAGAGAGTTCATCATTGGGTAAGAGCTTCTGCATTTGAGATGAATGGTATGCCTACATTAGTGCACCTAAATGTCTTCCAATGAGATTATATAATATTCTTTTGGGCATGGATTGGTTGTGCCTCTACATAGCCAAAGTAGTTTTTTATGAAATGGCTATTGAGTGCCTGGATGATAATGGGGAAAAGAAAAACTTGCAAGTAAGTAAGAAGCGTACATTGGTGAGGATGGTCACATCTATGCAGGAAAATCACAATCACGAGAAAGGGTGTGTAATTTTTATAGTTCATATTTCCAGTGACAGGGTTAAGGATGTTGAGGATGCATAAATATTCAAGAGGTACCCTATCTTGCAGCAGTTTCAGGATGTATTCCCAACAAAGATTTCAGAGTTTCCCCCCCACAAGGAAGTGGAATTTTCTATTGAGTTGGTACCAGGAGCGACACCAACATCAAAGCCACCTTGTAGGATGATCACACCAGAGTTAGTGGAATTGAAGTTGCAGTTGAAGGAAATGATTGATAAGGGATAGATTAGGCCAAGTGTATTGCCTTGGGGTGCACTAGTGTTGTTTGTGAAGAAGAAGGATGGTACTCTCAGATTGTGCATTGATTATAGGTAGTTAAACAAGGTAACCATTAAGAACAAGTATTAATTTCCAAGGATCTATGATTTGTTTGACTGGTTGAAGGGAGAAATGGTGTTCTCAAAGATTGAATTGAGATTAGGATACCATCAGGTACACATTAAGGAAGAGGACATCTACAAGACTATTTTCCAGACCAGATATGGGAATTATGAGTTTGTTGTGGTTCTTTTTAGTTTGAGTAATGCTCCAACTCCTTTTATGTGTTTGATGAATAATGTGTTGTGTCCTTATTTAGATAAGTTTATTTTTGTATTCATTGATGATATATTCTAAGAATGAGGAAGAACATGCCAAACACTTAGAAACAATATTGATATTGCTAAGAGATTGTCGATTGTATGCCAAGATTAGTAAATGCAACTTCTTTCAAACAAAGGTACATTACTTGGGCATGTTGTCTACAAGGAATGCATAGCATTGGATCTAGAAAATATAAGAGCTATCATGGAATGGGAATCTCCTAGAAATGTGAATGAGGTCATATCATTTATAGGGTTCGTACGTTACTATAGAAGGTTCATCAAGAAATTCTCGCATATTTCCTATTCTATTACATCCTTGTAGAGAAAGGGAAGTAAATTTTAATGGAAAGAGGAACGTGCAAAAGCTTCTGAGAAGTTGAAGCAGTTGTTGACAAATGCTCCAGTTCTCAAGATTGCAGATCCAGATAAAGATTTCATGGTGTGTACATATGCTTGCAAAAGAGGACTTAATGGAGTCTTGATGTAGGAGGGATAGGTGGTATGATATGAGTCAAGGAAACTAAATCAGCATGAGAAAAACTATGTGACTCATGATATTGAGTTGAAAACTATTATTCACTCCTTGAAGATGTGGAGGCATTATCTTCTTGGAAGGAGGTTTCTGTTGATGAGCGATCACAATGGGCTGAGGTATCTAATTGAACAACTTAATCAGAATGCCATACAAGCTAGATGGTTGGCTACCCTTAGTGATTTCGACCTCAAGATCAGATACATTAAAGGAAAGGAGAATAGACTTGCAGATGCTCTCAGCAAGAGTGTGTAGTTAAACCATGTTGTATCTATGAGTTCATATGGGACAAATTTACAGGATTAGATCTTATAGGCAGGACAACGGGATGGCTAGTACAGGGATCTTAGGCACATGTTACAATAGGGTTTAAGTGATTGAGATGTAGACTATCATCTCACGACATATGGCTTGGTGAGATTTAGGGACAAGATCTACGTGCCAGATGAAAGTGAGATCAAGAAGCTTATCTTGAGGGATTTTCATGTCAATCCATATTCAGGTCACTTAGGATATCAGAAAACATTGACAAATATGAAGAAGTTATACTATTAGCCCAATATGAGGAAGGAAGTGGCAAAGTTTGTGGCTATAGGCTTGGATTGTCAACTGGTGAAGGAAGAGTACAAGTATCAAGGTGGTTTGTTATAGCCTATTTCGATTTTGGAGTGGAAATGGGAGGTCATTTCCATGGATTTTATTATATTTTTTCTGAGGACATCAAAGCAACATGATTCCATCATGGTTGTGGTTGACAGGTTGAGCAAGGTCGCTCACTTCATTCTAGTGAAGACTACTTATTCGACTAGTGAGGTAGCACATGTCTTCATCAGATATGTAGTGTGGTTTCATGGTGTTATGAGGAATATTGTGTTAGATAGAGATGTTAAGTTCACTTCCAAGTTTTCTAAGGATTTTTTTGTAGGTTTGGGCACAATTTTTTCCTTCAGTATAAATTATCATCTGAAGACATATGGATATAAAAAGATGGTAAATAGGATATTGGAGGACATGGTGAGGATATATGTGATGCATCAATAGATGAGGTGGGAGGAGTATCTTCCAATGGTTGATTTTTATTACAAAAATGGGTATAAGGAGTCATTGAGGATGAATTTATATGAGGCACTCGATGGGTGGAGTTGTAACACTCCCATCAGTTGGATTTATCTAGTGAATAGGTTACCTATTGCACCGAAATGGAACTTGAAATGTAGGTTATAAAGAAGAATCTAAATGCAACACATGATAGATATAAGAGTTATGCATATCAACACAGGGAATTTAAGGAGTTTCATGTTGGGGAGCATGTGTACTTGTGAATCAAGCCCAAGAGGAGCCCCTTAAGGATTGGATCATGTGCCAAGTTGGCACCTCGATATTGCAGGCCTTTTGAGATCCTTGAGAGGATGGACCAGTGGCCTACAAACTTGCACTGCCTCCGACAATGAAAGTCCATGCTGTTTTCCATAGTGCATTTCCTAAAATATATGTAAATGATGTTGATCATGTGATTGATTGGTATGTATTACAGGTCGATCCAGAAGGAAAATTATAGTGAGAACCTCAGTGCATATTACAACAGAAACAACTCATGCTCCGAAACCGTGCAATCAAGTAAGTTAAAGTGTAGTGGAAGAACTTTGGGCTTGATGAAGCTACATGGGAGATGGTTAATTAGTTGCGGGATATGTATCCTTGATTATATTTCGGTTGAGGCAAAGGATTTTTGGTATATGTGCATATTTATGTATGGTTTTTATTGTAAATACTGCAATGAACAATGTTATAAATCCCAATAAGCGATATGGTTTTCACGATGGTTTTTTCTTTTGAGAAAATTTTTCATTGTAAATTTTGCAACGAGCTAAGTTGTAAAGCTCCATGAGAAATATTTTTTCATTTTTAGCGGTTTTGCTGGTTGTAGGTGTCATAGAAGATTGTGGATGGTGTTCCCAAAAGGGGGAGGGTTTTGTAATAGACCTAGGTTAAAAGTTCATGTAATAAATTTAATAAAGGAAAAAATAAGACCAAGGTCATGGGGCACATATTCCAAGTTGAATGTTTGGCAAAGAATCCTAGTGGGAATCACTTGTTGTTTATTATGGCTAAAGGAAATTAGCAAAGGAAATGGCAAGAGAATTTGAAAGGAAAAATGATATTTTTCGCATTTTATTTATGAAAATAAAGGAAATTAGGATAAAATGAAGGTGAAAGGTCATAGGTTGCATGTGAGGAGTAAATTGAAGGAAAAATTAAGGAAGATGAAGAAATGAGAGGCATCAATAATACAAAGGCTTTTTAGGATCAATCCATGGCTTTTCCTGGTTAGCCTTTTGTCAATTTAGTTTTGGAATTGGTTTCAGAGAGGAGAAGAGCACTAAGAGGGTAAAGAAATCAAGCAAGCAAATGAAGGACAAGGAAAGCAAATGAAATTAAGGATCAAGCATCTCCCAAAGATAAGGAAGTCATTGGAGTAAAATGGGTCTACAAGACCAAGAGCAATGTTGAAGTTAAGATTGAAAGGCACGAGGCGGTTTTGTTGTCAAGAGCTACAAGCAACAACGAGGTAGAGACTATGAAACTTTTACTGAGTTGAAAATTGAAGCTTGTTAAAACAGTGTTGTCCATAGCAGCACAACACAAGTGGAAAGTTTACCAAATGGATGTGAAATCAGCATTCCTAAATGGAGTATTGATGGAAGAGGTTTATGCTGAACAACCTCTGGGCTATGAGAAAGAAGGCCAAGAGCACAAAGTATGCAGATTGAAGAAAGCTCTATATGGGCTAAAACAAGCACCAAGAGCATGGTATAGTAGGATATATGCCTATCTATTGGAAAATGGGTTTGAGAAATGAGAAGGAGAACCCACATTATACATCAAGGAGAAATATGGTAAGATGTTGATTGTTGTTTTGCATGTTGATGATGTGATCTTTACAGGTAATGATGCTTACCTCATTGAGAATTTTAAATTAGTCATGAAGGATGAATTTGATATCACTGATATGGGATTGCTGAAATACTTCTTAGGAATAGAAGTAGAGAAAAATGAAAATAAAATTTTTATCTCTCAAGATAAATATGTAAATGAAGTTTTGGAAAGATTTAATATGTAGGATTGCAAGGCAGCAATTACTCCTACAGTGATGGGATTGAAGTTAAGCAGAGAGGACAACAACAAGGATCTTGATCCAAGTTTGTACAAGAGCATAGTTGGCAGCCTCATGTATTTGACTGCAACTAGGCCAGATATTATGCATGTTGTGAGTTTAATTTCTAGATTTATGGAAAGGACAAAGGTGGCACATTGGCAAGCAGCAAAAAGAATTCTGAGGTATGTGAAAGGAAAAAAGAGGTATGGAATTTTATACACCAGTTCAGAAAATTCTAAATTGATTGGATATACTGATAGTGATTGGGCTGGAAGTATAGATGACAGGAAAAGCACCTCTGGTTATGTTTTTCATATGGGTTTAGGAGTCATTTCATGGGCTTCTAAGAAACAACCAATTGTGGCTTTATCTACAGCAGAGGCAGAGCATGTGGTAGTTACAGCAGCAGCATGTCAAGCAGTTTGGATGAGAATAATGTTGAGGAGTTTGTGTCATGAACAGGTAAAAGGCACAACAATCTATTATGATAATAGCTTAGCAATATCTTTGTCAAAGAATTTAGTGTTTCACAAAATAACGAAACACATTGATGCCAAGTATCATTACATCAGAGAGCTAGTGAAAAATGGGGAAATTGTTTTGAAACATTGCAGAAGCCGAAGAAGCGGTTCAGCGACATTTTAGCCAAGAAACCATTGGGCGAAGAGTTTCAATTATTTTGAGAGAACGTTTGGGTATACGAGGAGAATGCAACGGTTGAAGTTAAGGGGGAGTGTTGAAATATTAAATTCAATTGTAGTGAGCTAGAAGAGACGGCAACTCGAAAATTTCTTGGATCTGTCCGCACTCCATCTGCAGCCAACTACGATTTAAAACCACGAAAAACTAAATTTCTTTTGAATCGTAGCCATACCTTTGTGAAAAATCATTGTTGACTTATCTGTTGTGGTTTACCACGCAACCTCACCATCCATTTGCATTAAATCTACTGCATCTGTGTCTTTAAACTACTTGACAACTCAGCTCCATTAGAACAACACCAACCATAGTCTTTACCCGCCATTTGATTTGAATGAGGCCATGTAACGTTTGTGGAGCCCATACTCCACACTGTACACTCCACCATCCAATCATGTCTTGATCGCATGAACCTCAGGCCTCGTCACCACAGCTTATATGCGCGCTATAAGAGGTCCCACCTCCTCCATGTCACTAGCCTGCCAACCAGTAGAAATCATATCGCATGAAACCAAGCTAACGTGACCACCTCCCCAAATGGATGCGATAAGGAATTATCAAATCCGGCTAAGTGTTGTTTGAAATCTGCGCAGGCTCCACCTCTAGCCAATGAGGGAGCGATCACATTGGTTGAATGCCCAGTCAGTAATGGGGCAATTGGAATGCGATAATGTTATTCAAAGAAGTTTTTTAAAAAGTTTTGAAATCCGCAATTAAGGTTTTAACCTTAGGATAAAACGTTTCATGTTTTAATGTTTCCAAAAGTGCCGCGATAAAGTTTATTAAAGTTTATATATATATATATATATATATATATATATATATATATATATATCAGTGCATTCCAATATAAAGATAGGAGTGCAATGTTTTTTTTTTTAAAAGAAAATGTCGAAAGGTAGAAACAAACTTTGAAGTGTGGACTGTGTATTTAAGAAAAATAGCAGTGTGTTGCCATATATGCAGAAGGCTGAGAAACAGAGTATTATGACAGTGAGTCATTTTTTTGAAGATAGAGAAGTGCAATACTTAAAGTTGTTTTTGTAGCAGCTTGAAGATTTGTGTTGTAAACCAGAACAAGCAGTTCTGAAGTTTTTTGTTATATTGTAATAGAGTTCTCTTTTTAATAAAATAAAGTGTTACTTCTCATCTCTGTCCAGAATTTTTTTTTAATCTCTATGTTTGAAGTTGGGGAATTTTTTTAATTCTCTGTTGTTTTGAATTCTTCAGAAATTCCAACAAAGAGAAGCAAGGGTAAATGGAAATGTTGTAGGCAAGGATTTAGTATAAGTTATAAAAGAGAAAAATAAGTTAATTGGTTTTAATTTAAAAATTTAAAACAAGATTTTTTTTTTAATGAAGTATTTATTTAATATATAGTTCCTAGTCTAAGTGTAATTTTTTATAATTTTCATTTTTCAAAGTTTAGATGAAAATATGCCACTCCAAATTAGACTACCGCTTCAAACTATGTAAGACAAATCAATTGACACGACTCATAACAACCCATGACTCTTCAAATGGAATCTCGCACGAGATACGAAGCCCTTGCTTATCTCACTTGTTCGCATCTTAACCTGGTCAAAGATAAATGACCTCCCATTTCACGCACCATGAATATGATAATAATTTAATCACTATATTCATGCTTGCAAAATCTCAGCCACGATACTGTGTCGGGAGTGGGATGTGATCAATAATTGATTTTGGGGTGGATTCACATCAAACAATGGCGATGGCAAGCGATGCAGAGTCGGGTGGATTGAGAAACGGCAAAAATGTTATCCAATCAAAGGATCATCTGGATGCAGGAGCTGTATTTGTCTTGGAATCTAAAGGTCTTTTTTCTAGTTTTTTTTTGGTACATATTTTCATTATAGCTGAAAACGCTGTATAACAACTTATGTTTGTTCTGCAGGGAACTGGTTACACGCCGGTTACCACTTGACTACATCCATAGTAGCACCTACCCTTCTTGATACTGCCCCTTTGCGTTTGCAGCGTTAGGATGGTTTGCGGGTTTTGTGTCTCATAGTTGGAGCCGTCGTCACATTTTATTCATACAATCTCGCTCACTGGTGTTGGAGCGCCTGGAATTGGTAGAAGGCAATCGCCACCTCCGTTTCAGAGACATGACCAGAGACATTTTAGGTATATTATTAATTATTGATCATGATCATGGCCCCCTTTTCTAATTTGTTAGAACACTCGAATGGAATTTTCATCTATTCAATAGACCATGTGTTTCTTCTTGGCATATGACCCAAATGGGCTCTTTTCACAGTGACGTCATGATTCAATTCATACAGTTTGCTTGGGTGCTGTCATCGGCTCCCCATTCTGGCTGGGGGTCAGAGCTTGAAGGTTTTCCCCTTGATCTTGTCCTGAATATAGTAATTGCAGCTACCTTTTCCTCTGCTGCTAGAAGAAACATGATAAGATATAGAATCCCGTGCTTAAAATGAATCTGTAATATTAATAGACTGTCTGCTAACCGTTTTGAATCTGTAATACTGCTAATGAATCTGTAATGTTAATGGACTTAATGTTTGTTAATGTTTGCAGTTCATATACTTGATTTATCATCCAAATGGAGTCATGAAGCTGTATGAATTCATCATCATATTTGGGATTGTCATGTTATTCTTGTCCCAAATGCCATCATTCCATTCCCTTCGCCACATAAATTTGCTTTCCTTGATCTTGTGCTTGGTATACAGCTTATGTGCGGTGGGTGGATCTATTTATGCAGGTTTGTTGTCGATGACTCGTTTGCAGATAAAATTGCAAGTCATTGCCATATGCTAAATACGCGTGTATGATGAAATATTCCTTTATGAATTGGAATTTTCTTTTATCCACAGGACATTCAAAACTGAGCGAAGAAAAGGATTATTCTTTCACTGGAAGCACTTCCAGCAGGGTCCTTGGAGCCTTCAATTCCGTGGCAATTATTGCAGCCACATACGGCAATGCTATTATTCCAGAGATCCAGGTCTGTCACGCTCTTTTTTTTGGGTGCCACATTTGGCAATATGATTATTCCAGAAATCCAGTTAGGGTAGACTTTATTATTATTATTAGGGTTATTGTACCAATAAACTCACTAACAATATCATCTACTTGTTATTCCAAAGAATCAAAATAGATAGACTATTATTTGAAGGAATCAAAATAGATGATAACATTACATAGTGATCAAACATGTCACAGCATAGAACTTGGTAGGGTCCTCCAGAATAGATAATAATTACATAGTGATCAAACATGTCACAGCATAGAACTTGGTAGGGTCCTCCAAAATAGATAATAATTACATAGTGATCAAACATGTCACAGCCTAGAACTTGGTAGGGAGAAAGAAAACAGAAACCACACAACCTACACTAAACTAGACTTACTTGACACTGTTACACTCATTTCTTATATCCTATTTAATCTATATGAAACACACAATTTTTTTTTTTTTGGAAATCAAAATAGATAATAGCATTACATAGTCAAACATGTCACCACCTCTAACTTGGTGGGGAGGAAGAAAACAGACAGTACTACACTAACCTAGATTTGCTTGATACTGTTACGCTCATTTCTTATATGCTATTTAATCTATAAAATTCAAGACATAAAAAAATGTTTTTTCTTTTAATCAATATAAATATTATCAGACATAAAAAAAAGTTTTTTCTTTTAATCAATATAAATAATATAGATAATAGCATTACATAATCAAACATATCACAGCCTGGAAAATAATATAGATAATAGCATTACATAGTCAAACATATCACAGCCTGGAACTTGGTGGGAAGGAAGAAAACAGACAATACACCGCACAACCTACACTAACCTAGACTTGCTGGACACTGTCACACTCATTTCTTCTATGCTATTTAATCTATCGGATTCAGGACACAAAAATGGGTATTTTTTTGTCCTTAATATATATTGAGGTGCGTAGAGAAACAATGTCAAACATAACTATTGCAAGTAAACAAATAGAGTAACAATGGGACTATTTGAACTCGTGATCAAGGGGTTTGTTAAAATTATAATGGGGAGTTAGATAAAAATTTTCTGAGAGAGGGTAAATGTCTAATTTTGTTAGACTTCTAATTAAACAGTCTTTGACGGCCAGAGAACAGGCTTCAGCGGAGGGACTTCTGTAGTTTCAAATTATGGTTGTCTCATTCTGTTTTTACATAGCGATTCAAAGTGGTCTTTATGTTTAGTTTAGATAGTGTGATTTTTCTTTTTTGTGTGGATGTTTTGCAATTGATTTTCCTTTCTAAACATGGGTGGGAAAAATGACCAAATGCAGAAAGATGTGAACATAAGTTTCTCAACATAACTTTCAAGACAATTATAATTAAAAATAGGCAAACTGGTTACTTCGTAAATTTAACATTAACATTCCAGTTAGAGGACTAGGTGGTCTGGCATCCCAAATCCTTATTTCCTTTAACTTCAATAATGTTTCGATTTGAAGTTAAATTTCCCTTTTTTTTTCCTATCAAGAGAACGCATAACCATTAGTCTAATTTACAGGTAAGCAACCTGCATCTGCCTTCTTAATTTGTATGTTTAAGTTTAGTTTTTTTCAGAAGGAAAAAACCGCTGTCTATTAAAATATAAACAGTACATATTATCAAAACATTGTCTGAAATCTCAGATTGAGATCATCATTGTCTGGTATGTTGAGTTTAGTTAGGAAGACAGTGTAATCTGTGTGGGTGCAGTGAAAAAATTCATCCCACATTTATAGTATATAAAAAGATTTGTATTCCACTCATGGCAAATTTCAGCACTTCTTTATAACTATTACAAATAATTATGAATAAATGTATATATCTCTAAATGTCTGGCACTGATTCCATAGGCATATAATATTTTGCAGGCAACACTAGCCCCTCCTGTTTCTGGCAAAATGTTCAAAGGTTTGTGCATATGCTACACAGTGGTGGTCTCGACGTTTTTCTCGGTGGCAGTATCAGGCTACTGGGCATTCGGTAACCGGTCAGCTGGCAACGTATTCAACAACCTTGCTCCTGCTGGAGAGCCCTCTCTTGTTCCTAATTGGCTGCTCTTAACAGCCAACGTTTGCATTATCCTCCAATTATTCGCAATTGCTTTGGTATAGCATTCTATCCATTAATTTACATGTTTCATCAGCCGCCAATGTTTGCATTATCCTCCAATTATTCACAGTTGTTTTGGTATAACATTCTATCCATTAATTTACATGTTTCATCAAAATTTAGTAAGAGAAGAAGGATATGTGAGCCCATGTTTGGCACTGTGATATTGAAGTTATAGGGAAGCCATGTTTCAGGTATATTCACAGCCCTCATTTGAAGTTTTGGAGGGAAAATCGGGAGATGCGAGCAACGGAAGGTTTTCTCTACGCAATCTCCTACCAAGACTGTTTCTACGGTCAGTATATGTAAGCGTGGCCACTGTGATTGCAGCAATGCTACCATTTTTTGGAGACATTGTTGGAGTGGTTGGTGCATTTGGATGTTTACCTTTGGACTTCGTTTTTCCTGTAGTTTTGTACAACATAACGTTCAAGCCTTCAAAGAGGAGTTTGATATTCTGGGTGAACACCATCATAGCGGTCATATTTTCAATTTTGGTAGTGTTGGGTTGCATTGCAGCCATTCGCCAAATTTATGTTGATGCGAATACTTACAAACTATTCGCAAACATATGAATTTGTATATTCATCATTGGCACTGTATTTTTCACTCCCTTCCATTTTATCTGAATATTGTTCTCTTACCTGGCACTTGTCACCGCAAACCTCTAACTTCACTCCCTATAAAAATATATCACAGATTTATTTTCATCCACACGCGTTCTCGTTATGTGAAGTTTGGATTCTCTTGTTTCGAAAACACGATACAAAATCTTCTTAATATGAAAAAAAACAATTCTATGGTTTAGCTGGCTTTTAGAAGTACGAAGTGTCAGAGTCTGCAGATTTTTACAGAAAGTTTTCTAGAAGTAGATTGTGTCCTGGTTTCGAAATATTCCATTTCGCTGCTGAATTGAATTTGGATAGTTTTTGTCCTCATTCTTGTTTGTCAGATTTCATAATATTTTCAGCAATTATCATCAAGTATAAAATATTTAATAACGGTAATGATAAATATAAAGCGACAAGGAAGTGATTTAAAAATACAAATGATTAGGTAAAAAGAATAAAGAAAATAACGTGGAGATGAGTTGCTCGGAGTGAAAATAATAATAATAACAAGACTTCAATCAAACAATATTAAAATAAATCCTAAAGCTATATAAAATATTAATTGGAATACACATCTTAAAGATAAAAAGGAAAGATTTTAATACTGGAATCAAGAAAGGGAGAAGAATAGAATAAGTGAAGATTTTAATACTGGAATCAAGGAAGGGAGAAGAATAGAATAAGTGATGGAAAAGATAAAAGGAAAGATTTTAATACTCCAATCAAGGAAAGAAGAAGAAAAGAATAAGTGATGATGGAGAAAGATGAGGAAAATTGATGAGATAATTAATAAAGATAAAGGTTTTGGAAAAGGTGGAAAGGGATTTTAAGAAAGATAAATTAAAATTAAAAAAAATAAAAGGAGAGAAATATAACTTTTGAATAAAGTAAATAGGATGAAGAAGAGAAAAAGAGAATAATATTAAGAAATAAATAAAAAAGAAGACAAGGGAAATAAACAAATAAGATTTACAGTTTTAGCTTCAACAATGTTTAAATATGTAGATATTTTCTAGATTGAAATTATCATGATGTTTCTCAATTTATAGAGTTTTTTTAATAGTGTGTGAATTACAGTAAAGAGCTAGTGCCAATATTTTATTTTGGTAGAAGCAAACGAGATGTTTAAAAGTAAAAGCCTCTTCAACAATAATCAATTTTGAGATGTGGGTGTAGAAAAATGTTTGGAATGAGTTCTTTGAGATAGGTTTTGAAAGAACGGTTCATTTTCCCAATGTATACTTAGAATTAAGGCTTACAATAAAATATTGGGAGATTGAGTTGTTGAAATATTTTCTCAACAAAAAATCTCTTAATTTAGAATCTTTTGATTCTCATAACCACTATATATATATATATATATATGATATATTTTGGTTTTGAAATGTAATATACAAATATTGTTTTGTCATTAAATTGTGCACTCTCTTTGTTCCCTAAATTTCTAATTTGGTGTCAGAGCTCATTTGAGCTTGACTCCCTCACATGAGGGCTTAGGAAGATGCAAGATATCTGAGGTTTAATTCTTTGTACATAAATAAGATAGCATGTCAGGGTGTTTAGTTTCTGTGTGTGTGAAGTTAGATTTTTTGTGTGAGTTTTATCTCCATGTGTACATATGTATTTGGTTTGACTTATGTGTTTGTTTTGACTTATTGATCGTCTTGCAGACAACAAATTTAGGGTCCAATTGTAGAGGAATTTCATTGTTCAAATCCTAGATCTCTTAATTTTTTGTAACCAGGGCATCGAGCAATCAAGGTTCATTGGCAGAATTCTTTGAGAATTCATGGGAGGATTGACTTCCTTGAATATACACTATTCAAATTTTGATGAGTGATTGCCAAATCTGATAAGCATTTAGATAACAGAGAGTCACCATCTGTTTGGTTTATAGTATGTGGCTGGTAGTTAACATGCTTTCTGTCATTGAACCTAAATTCGAAAGGGACACTTGGATCCCATGTAGTCGTGACTCTTCTCCCTTCACTTTTCACTCTCATCTGTGTGCTTGGCCTTAAATCATTCCTCAAATTCACCCTATGTTGCAGTATGTCAATGGTGCCTCCCTCATCTGATCATGAGGCGGTTGTCTCGCAAGCGAACACTAGTTTGAAGAAAGAGGCCTTGAATGCACTGCCCATCATTATTTACACCACTACATCACATCCACTATACACTCCCACGAATTTTCCTATAGGGAGAGAGTTTGATATTGATGCCCGAATGTATTCATGACTTCCATGTGGAATGCCTCGATTAATTTTGCGCGCAGTCCTATGCATAAGCATTTTTTGGATCTCCATAGCGAGAACAAAAATACAAGAGGGGTTGTAAATGATGAAACCATTGAATCAAGCAATGCCCTGCAATTAGTCAAAGATTATACCACTGCATATTCAACTTAGGCAACTGGAGTGGTTACTCTACATATTGAGTAAATGGAAATAAATCCATAAGATGAATCTATTACGATTTCTTCAGAGGATGTTATTGATTGGATCTGAATCTATATGGATATTGTTAAAGGGACCTTTGATTGATTGAAAAAATAAAAATCTAAATTCACCCATGTTTCAAGTTTTTCACCTGTGTATATCTATGCAATCCCATAGAATGTTTAATGAAATAGAGGAGGAAGAGATTCACATTAAAATTTGTAACTGTAGACCTTCCTCGTTCATTTGGATCATTGAACCTCAGCTGCTACGGGAGCCAACTGTAATCTAGATGGGCGTTGCTCACTGTTCCATGGTGTCAAATACTTTAGAGTTGTGGAGATGCCATTGTTACAGTCTCATTTTTGAAAATAGGTGCAAAGATAGTATAGGAGAGAATAAAAATTGGTTTTGGGCCTTAATGGATTTTTGTTGAACAAAATTGGAGAGTGAAGTTTGTGAGCAATATTGGGTCTTCTTGAAATGAGCTTTGTTGGTTTATTTATTAAGCTATATGTATTCCATTTTCTGTTAGTCCTAATTGTACAGTGCAGAACCAATTAGTGAACAATGTAGCACAATTCAAATACTAATTATTGGCACTTGGAAACCCTTGAACACATTACTAGTTTGATTGTGTTTACATCTTGTTACGATTTGTTGTTGTAACAAACTCGGGTTAAAATTTCATGTAATAAAGTTAATAAAGGAAAAAATAAGACCTAGGTCATGGGACATGTATTACTAGTTGAACCTTGGGAAAAACATCATAGTGGGCATCACTTGTGGTTTATTATGGCTAAAGGAAAATGTAAAACACAATGACAAGGGCATTTGAAAGGAAAAAATGTATTTTTGGTATTTTATTTATGAAAATAAAGGAAATTAGGAGAAAAAGAAGGTGAAAGGTCACAGGTTTCATGTGAGGATTAAATTGAAGGAAAAATGAAGGAAAATGAAGAAATGAGAGGCATCAATAATAAAAAGGTTTCTGAGGATCAATTCACAACTTTTGCTGGTTAACCTTTGTCAATTTAGTTTTGGAATTGGTTTCAGAGAGGAGAATAGAAACAAGAGGAGAAAGTAATCAAACAAGCAAACGAAGGACAAGGAAAGCAAAGGAAATCAAGGATCAAGCAAGGAAAGGTTGGATCAAACAGCTTCAACTGAAAAACTTGTAAGAAAAAGGTTAAACGTATGATTTACTAGCCAGTTTTGTCATGCATGGTATATGCATGTGTTTATTTGGTTCATTTGTTGTCATTGGCATGAGATTTTTTCTAGTTTGATAGTGGTTTCAACCTTTCCTTGCCATTTCCGCATAGCCAAGGTGTGATGGGATAAATTCTTGGTTGAGATTTGGATTGCCGGAAGGTTTTGGATGCGAGCGAGGTGGTGTTAGGAAAATCCCAAGGGTTGGGGGTGGGGATGGTTTTCTCTGGAAAGACCTCAATAGGTGGTGGAGACAAGAAAATTCCTTAAGGGATGGTTAAGGAATTTTGAGGCATCCAAGCTCGGTTTGGTTTTGTGATCTCGGGACAAGTTTAGGTGAGATCACGGTAGTGTGAGGATGGAGGTGGTTTAACCTCTGGATTCCATTGGTTTTTTATGCATTGGTTTATCCCACGAGATCCCACATTCATGTTTGAAATATGGCATGGGGGTGATTGGCTGAAAGAAATATTTGGTTCATCTCAATCTATGGTTGGGTGGTATGTGGAAGTCCTTGACTTGGTTGGCTTTGCATATGAATGATAAGAGCCCTTTCCCCTTGTAATTCATGAGTAGTTGTACTTTTTATTATGCAGATTTAATGGTTACTATGTGTTTGACAGAATGACTATCATGGTTAGGTCTTGTTAGGTCAAGTCCTTGATTAATTTTTTTGTTAGAGGCTTTGTCCTTGTGTCATTTATCATTATAAAAGGTTTTTTCAAGTTTTGGGTAGTAACTTGGAGTCTAGCCCTGAAAAGGTGGAAAAAATTGTGTGGCCTCAGACATAGAACTAGATGAAAAAGACTGCAGTCACATCCTTGCAGTGGTAATGCATGCGACTGGAGGCTTTCAGTTGCATGGATGCAGGCTTGTGCATGTGACTGGGAGTTCAAATTAGTGAAAAATCAAGTTAACTTGGGGTTTGGGCACCTGTAAGGGTGGTCTAGGTCTTGGGGGTCCTGTAGTGCCTGAGGGAAGTCAGTAAGGTCTTGTTTTGTTGCCTCCATTTCATTAAGGTTATTTAGGAGGTTGAGTCATGTCATAGTATCAGTTAGCTCATGTTTACCCAGGCAAGTTGGTGAAAGTGGGTAGATATGGGAGGTGGCATTATAGAGTGGCATCAGAGCGGGTTGCACTCTTTTTGGGTTTCATGGTTAGCCCATTCGACCCAGGTGGTTAGATGCATGTGGTTAGGAATACATTTTGATGGTTATGGTTATCATGCATGAGGTCTTAGTGTGTAGTTGTATGGCCATGCATGATGTTTATATATTGATATGATTTGATTATACATGTATCTTGCTAATTTCAACTAATTTTACAGATGAGACAAGCCTCCCCTGAATTTCATTGAGGTATGATTTTGGTTATGGTATTTATTTGGCTCATCTGACATGGTATGATTGGAAGAAGAAGAGAATCAAAGATGACAAGAAAAATGGTAGACTACAGTTCACGTGACTCTCCCTATAGATCAGTTGGGAAACAAGGAGGTGAATATTCTCCCGGTATAACTGATACAATGAGGAGTTTGAGGGAAAAGTTCAGAAGTTGTAAGGCAGAAAATGATAGGTTGGTAGAGGCTCATGAAATACTTGCAAGGGATGAGGAAAAGTTGGCAGAGGTCAATGCAGTGATCCTTCAGAGTTTGTCAGACTTGCAGAGAAGAAGAGTTGGTTTAAGATGATCTTGATAGAATCTTCAAGAAGAAGTACTTATCTGAGAGATATTATGATGACAAAGCTAAGGAGTTTTATGAGCTACAGATGGGTTCCATGATAGATGATGAGTATACCAGCAAATTCCTAGAGATGTTGAGGTATGTGCCTTACCTCAAGGAATATGAGAAAGAAAAGATTCAAAGGTCATTAATGGGTTTCCAACAACATATAGATACCGACTTGAGTTTGATGGGCCTTGATCATTGGAGGAAGCCATCAGGAAACTTAAACATTGTTATGAGAATTCAAAGCGTAAAGATGAGCCTAAGCGTGATTTGAAGGGAAACGAGAAGGTTAAAGGGAAGTGGTCACCAAAGCGGGGAAGACCTGAGGATGCAAGTGATAAATAAAATGTTTCTCCTTACAATAAGTTTATTGTAGTTGAGAAGGGACATGGGTCACAACCTAGAGAGAAACATAATAGAGCTGATGGTAGGGGACCTTTGTAGTGTTGGATATGTGGAAAATATCATCGCAAGAAGTATTTTCCATTTTAGCAGGGTGGTTCATAGCATTCCTCATATTTATGGAGTTGTGGACAACAAGCAGGAAAATCATCAGACATCCATTATTGATATGGAAGGTAAGCCATGTGGTCAAGTTGTTTCTATTTCAATTGACCCTGGATCTAATTATAGTTATGTTAATCCTAAACTGGTGGATAAGTGTTGTTTGAGAAAAGAAGTGCATGCAGAGTCTTGGTTGTTGTAGTTGCGTACAAGTACTAAGAAGAGAGTTCATCATTGGGTAAGAGCTTCTGCATTTGAGATGAATGGTATGCCTACATTAGTGCACCTAAATGTCTTCCAATGAGATTATATAATATTCTTTTGGGCATGGATTGGTTGTGCCTCTACATAGCCAAAGTAGTTTTTTAGGAAAAGGCTATTGAGTGCCTAGATGATAACGGGGAAAAGAAAAACTTACAAGGAAGTAAGAAGCATACATTGGTGAGGATGGTCACAACTATGCAGGAAAATCACAATCATGGGAAAGGGTGTGTAATGTTTGCAGTTCATATTTCCAGTGACAAGGTTAAGGATGTTGAGGATGCATAAATACTCAAGAGGTACCCTACATTGCAGTAGTTTCAGGATGTATTCCCAACAAATATTTTAGAGTTTCCTCCCCACAGGGAAGTGGAATTTTCTATTGAGTTGGTACTAGGAGCGACACCAACATCAAAGCCACCTTGTAGGATGATCACACTAGAGTTAGTGGAATTGAAGTTGCAGTTGAAGGAAATGATTGATAAGGGATAGATTAGGCCAAGTGTATTTCCTTGGGGTGCACTAGTGTTGTTTGTGAAGAAGAAAGATGGTACTCTCAGATTGTGCATTGATTACAGGCAGCTAAACAAGGTAACCATTAAGAACAAGTATTAATTTCCAAGGATCTACGATTTGTTTGACTGGTTGAAGGGAGCAGCGGTGTTCTCAAAGATTGAATTGAGGTTAGGATACCATCAGGTACACAATAAGGAAGAGGACATCTACAAGACTATTTTCCGAACCATATATGGGAATTATGAGTTTGTTGTGGTTCGTTTTAGTTTGACTAATGCTCCAACTCCTTTTATTTGTTTGATGAATAATGTGTTGTGTCCTTATTTAGATAAGTTTATTATTGTATTCATTGATGGTATATTGATATATTCTAAGAATGAGGAAGAACATGCCAAACACTTAGAAACAATATTGATATTGCTAAGAGATTGTCGGTTGTATGCCAAGATTAGTAAATGCAACTTCTTTCAGACAAAGGTACATTACTTGGGCATGTTGTATACAAGGAAGGCATAGCATTGGATCTAGAAAATATAAGAGCTATCATGGAATGGGAAGCTCCTAGGAATGTGAATGAGGTCATATCATTTATAGGGTTAGTAGGTTACTATAGGAGGTTCATCAAGAAATTCTCAGATATTTCCTATTCCATTACATCCTTGTAGAGAAAGGGAAGTGAATTTTAATGGAAAGAGGAACGTGCAAAAGCTTCTGAGCAGTTGAAGTGGTTGTTGACAAATGCTCCGGTTCTCAAGATTATAGATCCAGATAAAGAGTTCATGGTGTGTACATATGCTTGCAAAAGAGGACTTAATGGAGTCCTGATGCAGGAGGGATGGGTGGTATGATATGAGTCAAGGAAACTAAATCAACATGAGAAAAAATATGTGACTCATGATATTGAGTTGAAAACTATTATTCACTCCTTGAAGATGTGGAGGCATTATCTTCTTGGAAGGAGGTTTGTGTTGATGAGCGATCACAGTGGGCTGAGGTATCTGATTGAAAAATTGAATCAGAATTCCGTACAATCTAGATGGTTGGCTACCGTTAGTGATTTCGACCTCGAGATCAGATACATTAAAGGAAAGGAGAATAGACTTGCAGATGCTCTCAGCAAGGGTGTGCAGTTAAACCATGTTGTATCTATGAGTTCATATGGGTCAAATTTATAAGATTAGATCTGATAGGTAGGACAACGAGATGGATGGTACAGGGAGCTTAGGGACATGTTACAACAGGGTTTAAGTGATCGAGATGTAGACTATCATCTCATGACATATGGCTTGGTGAGATTTAGGAACAAGATCTATGTACCAGATGAAAGTGAGATCAAGAAGCTTATCTTGAGGGATTTTCATGTCAATTCATATTTAGGCCACTTAGGATATCATAAAATGTTGAAAAATACGAAGAAGTTATACTATTAGCCCAATATGAGGAAGGAAGTGGCAAAGTTTGTGGTTATAGGCTTGGATCGTCAACTGGTGAAGGAAGATTACAAGTATCAAGGTGGTTTGTTACAGCCTATTCTGATTTTGGAGTGGAAATGGGAGGTCATTTCCATCGATTTTATTATAGGTTTTTCGAGGACATCAAAGAAACATGATTCCATCATGGTTGTGGTTGACAGGTTGAGCAAGGTCACTCACTTCATTCTAGTGAAGACTACTTATTCGACTAGTGAGGTAGCACATGTCTTCCTCAGATATGTAGTGTGGTTTCATGGTGTTCTGAGGAATATTGTGTTCGATAGAGATGTTAAGTTCACTTCCAAGTTTTGGAAGGAGTTGTTTGCAGGTTTGGGCACAAATTTTTCCTTCAGTATAAATTATCATCTGAAGACATATGGATAGACAAATATGGTCAATAGGATATTGGAGGACATGGTGAGGATATATGTGATGCATCAATAGATGAGGTGGGAGGAGTATCTTCCACTGGTTGAGTTTTATTACAAAAATGGGTATAAGGAGTCATTGAGGTTGAATTTATATGAGGCACTCTATGGGTGGAGTTGTAACACTCCCATCAGTTGGAGTTATCTAGTGAATAGGTTACTTATTGCACCGAAATGGAACATGAAATGTAGGTTATAAAGAACAATCTAAATGCAACACATGATAGATATAAGAGTTATGCATATCAACATAGGGAATTTAAGGAGTTTCAGGTTGGGGAGCATGTGTACTTGTGCATCAAGCCCAAGAGGAGCCCCTTAAGAATTGGATCATGCACCAAGTTGGAACCTCGGTATTGCAGGCCTTTTGAGATCCTTGAGAGGATGGACCAGTGGCCTACAAACTTGCACTGCCTCCGACAATGAAAGTCCATGTTGTTTTCCATAGTGCATTTCCTAAAAGATATGTAAATGATATTGATCATGTGATTGATTGGTATGTATTGCAGGTGGATCCAGAAGAAAAATTCCAGTGAGAACCTCAGTGCATATTACAACAGAAACAACTCATGCTCCAAAACCGCGCAATCAAGTAAGTTAAAGTGTAGTGGAAGAACTTTGGGCCCGATGAAGCTACATGGGAGATGTTTAATTAGTTGCGGGATATGTATCCTTGATTATATTTTGGTTGAGGAAAAGGATTTTTCGTATATGTACATATTTATGTATGGTTGTTATTGTAAATACCACAATGAACTATGTTATAAAGCCCAATAAGCGATATGGTTGTCATGGTTGTCATGATGGTTTTTGCTTTTAAGCAAATTTTTCATTGTAAATTTTGCAATGAGCTAAGTTATATAGCTCCATGAGCAGTATGTTTTCATTTTTAGTGGTTTTGATGGTTGTAGGTGTCATAGAAGATTGTGGATGTTGTTCCCCCAAGGGGGAGGGTTTTGTAATAGACCTAGGTTAAAAGTTCAAGTAATAAATTTAATAAAGGAAAAAATAAGACCAAGGTTATGGGGCACATATTCCATGTTGAATGTTTGGCAAAGAATCCTAGTCGGAATCACTTGTTGTTTATTATGGCTAAAAGAAATTAGCAAAGGAAATGGCAAGGGAATTTGAAAGGAAAAATGATATTTTTGGCATTTTATTTATGAAAATAAAGGAAATTAGGAGAAAATGAAGGTGAAAGGTCATAGGTTGCATGTGAGGAGGAAATTGAAGGAAAAATGAAGGAAAATGAAGAAATGAGATGCATTAATAATACAAAGGCTTCTCAGGATCAATCCATGGCTTTTTCTGGTTAGCCTTTTGTCAATTTAGTTTTGGAATTGGTTTCAAAGAGGAGAAGAGCACTAAGAGGATAAAGAAATAAAGAAAGCAGAGGAAGGACAAGGAAAGAAAATGAAATTAAGGATCAAGCAAGGAAATGTTGGATCAAGCATCTCCAACGTGAATACTTGCAGGTAACAAGTTGCATGTATAATTTCCTAGCTGGTTTTGGCATGCATGGTATATGCATGTGTTTATTTGGTTCATTTGTTGTGATTGATATGGGAATTTCTTGGTTTTACAATGGTTTCAACCTTTCATTTCCATTTTCGGATAGCCATGAAGTGATGGTATTCATTCTTAGTTGAGATTTGGATTGCCATAATTTTTTGGATCTGGGTGAGGTGGTCTCAGGAAAATCCAAAGGGTTAGGGTTGGAGATTGTTTTCTCTGGGAAGCCCTCAACATGTGGGTGTAGATAGGAAAATTCCTCAAGGGATGGTGAAGGAATTCTGAGGCATCCAAGCTCGATTTGGTTTGTGATCCCTGGATCGGTTTAGGTCAGATCACGGTAGTGTGAGGGTGGAGGTGGTTTAACCTTTGTATTCCCTTGGTTATTTATGCATTGTTTTATCCCATGATATTTCACATTCGTGTTTGGAATATGGCATGGGGCTGATTGTATGAAAGAAATATTTGATTCATCTCAATATATGGTTGGGTGGTACGTGGAATTCTTTGACTTGGTTGGCTTTGCCTATGAATCATAAGAACTATTTCCCCTTGTAATTCATGAGTAATTGTACTTGTTATGATGAGGATTTAATGATTGTTGTATCATTTTTATTTATATGGTTATCACGTTTTACTTGTAAATTATTGGTTAATTAATATATGTTGTAATGGATGTTATGGCAGCTATTATGAGAGGGAATTAGACCTTCTTTATTTTTCTCAAATAAGTTTTAAATCTCTATGTTCATATAAGCATTCATGCCCTATAGATTTCACGTTTACTATGTTTGACAGAATGATTTTCATGGTTAGGCCTTGTTAGGTAAAGTCCTTAATTAATTTTTGTGTTAGAGGCTTTTTTCTTGTGTCATTTATCATTATAGAAAGTTGTGTTAAGTTATGGCAGTAACCTAGAGTCTAGCCTTGAAAAGATGGCACATATTTCGCGGTCTTAGGCACAAAAATGGATAAAAAAGACTACAGTCACACCCTTGCAGTGGTCATGCATGCAACTGAAGGATTCCAATCACATGGATGTAGGTTTGTGCATGTGACTGGGAGTTCAGATCAATGAAAAACCAAGTTAACTCAGGGTTTGGGAACTTGGAAGGGTGGTCTAGCTCATGGGGGTCCTGTAGCACCTGAGGGAAGTTAGTAAGGTCTTTTTTTGTCAACTCCATTTCATTAATGTTATATAGGAGGTTGAGTCATTTCATAGAAGCCCTCAGCTCAGGGTTACCTAGGAAGGCCAATGAAAGTTGGTAGATATGTGAGGGGACATTACAATTGTTCCTGGAACTTGGAATTCGATTGAACAATGGATATTGGTTATAGTATGAGATCCTTGTATGTTAGACAAGTCAAGTTGTATGATTAACTTCTAAATACACTTTGTATACAAACTAACTTCCTAGAAACTGATGGATATCTGAAGCGAAATATGTGACAGATTGTGGTATGTCCATAGAGTGATTTAGTTACTTGAAAACATTTCTTATGGAAGCCTCGAAAAGTCAAATATGTCAATATGGTTAGAGGAAATTTTGTCTTAAAGGGGTCAAATAATAAGCTCAAATTTTTGTGGTGATGAAACATCACAGTCTGGGAGATTCTAGAGTGGGTATAAGTGTTGATGAGGACCATAGTAGACAATCAGAAAAATATATGTGTTGTAATTTGTGATTCTTGTATTGGGTGGAAACACAAAGGTGGGTTAAATTTTTTTGAGAAATGCACCCAAAAATTTCACTCTCGCACTTGTTCAACTGAAATTCCTGTTTTTTTAGCTAAAATTTTAAAAATAATTCGGCTGAACTTTTTTCGCTGTTTATGTTGATGTCGATCGCTAATCAGATTTTTGGTCGGAGGTGAAAAAAACGGTGAATATAGTTCAAATGAACTTTGGCTTATAAATATAACGCCCCTTAGAGCACAAAAATATTTACTTCAATTTCAGTTTACCATTACATGACCATTGGAGGATCTGCTAGAGGAATTTGGCTGAGTGGGTATGTGATTTTGTTCCAATTGTTGGTTGGGTTTTCTATTTTTTTCTTTCATGCTGATCAACTTCTCAAAATTATGCTAAAAATGAAAGTTGTAGGAATGGTGTGAAACTTGAGCGATTGTGTAGATATCGTCATTCTGAATCCAACACAACTCGTTTCTCGGAAAACCGACACTGCATGCTCCCAGAAACACGTTGTTGTGGAGGTAAATCCCCTCTGCGGACAGAGGCGATCCCTACTAGCCCAGACCGGTTCTAGCAACAATCGTTCACGCTACAGTGCAGGTTCCTAATTGCAAATAAACCAACTAGCGATGAAGGCTTACCTGGAATCCAATGTTGTTGCTTGTAGAAGAGGTAGCGCTCCCGTTCCTTAGCTCTGGCAGATCACAATCCCCACGATCCCCGTGACAAGCCACCTGCACATGCAAGAAACAAAACAAACGCAAACGTAAAATCCAGTAGATGCAACTATATGTCAGTCAGAAAGGACATAACTCATCATTATAAACAACAACAAGAGTGGAACCATAACCAATAGTCGTTCATTAATAATCAATCAAAGGAAAATTACAACCAAGTTCTGATGCCGAATTCTCCTTCGGAGGGTTGCCACCGTAACACGTCCGAAAATCCCGTCAAGGATGGGACAAACCTCTCTTCGCCTCTCGACAATAGTCTCTGCTTTGAATTTGCCTTAAGGGAATTATGGAGGCTCTTGGCAAGATAAGGCTCTTGGGAATTTGGGAACTTGAAGACTAGCTTGCAATGGAGATGGGCAAGCTTATAGATGGAGGAAGGGGAGTTGGGATCCCTATAATTGTGGGATTGGCCCTATCATCAAGGAAACTTCCATGAGAGGTGGAAACCACTCTCTCTATGGGAAATCCATAGCCAAACCTCCTGCAACTCAAGATAGATATCAGCTCGGATCGCTTAGGGACGAAAATTCCGCCATTTATTTTTTAAAAACACTCCTTAAATTAGTCTAACATGAAAGTGACTTCAAGGGACAGTAGTGCCAATCGGCGCGGACTTCAAGGATTTTCCCTATCAAGGCGGTATCGAATCGCTGTCGCGCCAATGCAAAAAGGGCCATTTCTAGGGTTTTTCACAAGGAGATGTCTTCAAGGCAATGAAAGCTCTTGTTCAGAGGGATGTCATGAAAGTGATTTCAAGTTTTGTCTCTACTCACAGGTCACGGAATGAGCCCTCCAATGTGCGGGATGGGGATTGCAGGGACTGTGACAAATTACTGTGTAACACACGTTCTGTCCACTTTGTCCAACATGCAATATTTTTTTTTTAAATGTAGGACAACCGAGTCAGAAGTATGTATAGTTGAATGGTCATGCCTACGTGGCAGGGTGACTGTGCAAGTTGAATTGGTCAATGGTTTTCATCGGAAAATGGGAACTTGCCAAGTGGCACTATGTTATTGGTTTGAAATGGTGTGTTTTAGTTGGTTGATTTGGTGGCCAACCACATGCTACCACATGGCCTAGCCAGGGGCCACCAAAATTATGTTGAGATCCAAGTGGAGCGGGTGGGGGTCAAACCCCCGACCTCCAAGTACCAAGCCAAACGTATTTCCATTGTGCCCCGTGCTTTGTTCCTTACCATACATTGGAATCTGTTTTGTTTTATTGTCATATATAATGCGCAATGGAGGGAGGGGGTCGGGGTCTAGTCCCTGACCTGGTCATTTCCAGAGGCGGGACCATGGGCGTGAGGCTAGCCCCATGCACCCCCCCCAACGGTCCATAAACTTTAACATTCAATGCCACGACCCATTTCCAAATGTCCATAGTTTGATGACAGTATAGATGACAGGAAAAACACCTATGGATATGTTTTTCATATAGGATCATGAGCCATTTCATGGGCTTCTAAGAAACATCCAATTGTGGCTTTATCTATAGCAAAGGTAGAGTATGTGGTAGCTACAACAGCAACATGTCAAGTAGTTTGGATGAGAATAATGTTGAGGAGTTTGTGACATGAAGAGGTAAAATGCACAACAATTTATTGTGATAATAGCTCAGCAATAGCATTGTCAAAGAATTCAGTGTTTCATAAGAGAACGAAACACATTGATGCCAAGTATCACTACATCAGAGAGCTAGTGAACAATGGGGAAATTGTTTTGAAACATTGCAGAACTGAAGAGCATTTTGCTGACATTTTGACGAAACCATTGGGGCATAAGAGTTTCAATTATTTGAGAAAACATTTGGGTATGCAAGAGAATGTAGTAGTTGAAGTTAAGGGGGAGTGTTGAAATATTAAATTCAGCTGCAGTTAGAGCCGAAGGACAGCAGCTCAGAAAATTTCTTGGATCTGTCTGCACTCCATCTCACATTCAACTCTGATTTAAAACCCTAAAAAACTAAATTTCTTTTAAGGTCGTAGCCATACCTCTGTGAAAAATCATTGTTGACTTATCTCGCTGTGGTTTACACCACGCAACCTCACCATCCCTGCATTAAATCTCTGCAACTATACTGTGTCTTTAAACTATGCAACTCCGCTCCATTAAAACACCACCAACCATAGTCTTTACCCGCCATTTGATTTGAATGAGGCCACGTAACGTTTGTGGAGCCCATACTCCACACTGTACACTCCACCATCCAATCATGTCTTGATCGCATGAACCTCAGGCCTCGTCACCACAACTTATATGCGCGCTATAAGAGGTCCCACCTCCTCCATGTCACTAGCCTGCCAACCAGTAGAAATCATATCGCATGAAACCAAGCTAACGTGACCACCTCCCCAAATGGATGCGATAAGGAATTATCAAATCCGGCTAAGTGTTGTTTGAAATCTGCGCAGGCTCCACCTCTAGCCAATGAGGGAGCGATCACATTGGTTGAATGCCCAGTCAGTAATGGGGCAATTGGAATGCGATAATGTTATTCAAAGAAGTTTTTTAAAAAGTTTTGAAATCCGCAATTAAGGTTTTAACCTTAGGATAAAACGTTTCATGTTTTAATGTTTCCAAAAGTGCCGCGATAAAGTTTATTAAAGTTTATATATATATATATATATATATATATATATATATATATATATATCAGTGCATTCCAATATAAAGATAGGAGTGCAATGTTTTTTTTTTTAAAAGAAAATGTCGAAAGGTAGAAACAAACTTTGAAGTGTGGACTGTGTATTTAAGAAAAATAGCAGTGTGTTGCCATATATGCAGAAGGCTGAGAAACAGAGTATTATGACAGTGAGTCATTTTTTTGAAGATAGAGAAGTGCAATACTTAAAGTTGTTTTTGTAGCAGCTTGAAGATTTGTGTTGTAAACCAGAACAAGCAGTTCTGAAGTTTTTTGTTATATTGTAATAGAGTTCTCTTTTTAATAAAATAAAGTGTTACTTCTCATCTCTGTCCAGAATTTTTTTTTAATCTCTATGTTTGAAGTTGGGGAATTTTTTTAATTCTCTGTTGTTTTGAATTCTTCAGAAATTCCAACAAAGAGAAGCAAGGGTAAATGGAAATGTTGTAGGCAAGGATTTAGTATAAGTTATAAAAGAGAAAAATAAGTTAATTGGTTTTAATTTAAAAATTTAAAACAAGATTTTTTTTTTAATGAAGTATTTATTTAATATATAGTTCCTAGTCTAAGTGTAATTTTTTATAATTTTCATTTTTCAAAGTTTAGATGAAAATATGCCACTCCAAATTAGACTACCGCTTCAAACTATGTAAGACAAATCAATTGACACGACTCATAACAACCCATGACTCTTCAAATGGAATCTCGCACGAGATACGAAGCCCTTGCTTATCTCACTTGTTCGCATCTTAACCTGGTCAAAGATAAATGACCTCCCATTTCACGCACCATGAATATGATAATAATTTAATCACTATATTCATGCTTGCAAAATCTCAGCCACGATACTGTGTCGGGAGTGGGATGTGATCAATAATTGATTTTGGGTGGATTCACATCAAACAATGGCGATGGCAAGCGATGCAGAGTCGGGTGGATTGAGAAACGGCAAAAATGTTATCCAATCAAAGGATCATCTGGATGCAGGAGCTGTATTTGTCTTGGAATCTAAAGGTCTTTTTTCTAGTTTTTTTTTGGTACATATTTTCATTATAGCTGAAAACGCTGTATAACAACTTATGTTTGTTCTGCAGGGAACTGGTTACACGCCGGTTACCACTTGACTACATCCATAGTAGCACCGGCCCTTCTGAGCCTGCCCTTTGCGTTTGCAGCGTTAGGATGGTTTGCGGGGGTTTTGTGTCTCATAGTTGGAGCCGTCGTCACATTTTATTCATACAATCTCTTGTCACTGGTGTTGGAGCGCCTGGAATTGGAAGGCAATCGCCACCTCCGTTTCAGAGACATGACCAGAGACATTTTAGGTATATTATTAATTATTGATCATGATCATGGCCCCCCTTTTCTAATTTGTTAGAACCCTCGAATGGAATTTTCATCTATTCAATAGACCATGTGTTTCTTCTTTGGCATAGGACCCAAATGGGCTCTTTTCACAGTGACGCCGATGCAATTCACAGTTTGCTTGGGTGCTGTCGTTTTCTCCATTCTGGCTGGGGGTCAGAGCTTGAAGGTTTTCCCCTTGATCTTGTCCTGAATATAGTAATTGCAGCTACCTTTTCCTCTGCTGCTAGAAGAAACATGATAAGATATAGAATCCCGTGCTTAAAATGAATCTGTAATATTAATAGACTGTCTGCTAACCGTTTTGAATCTGTAATACTGCTAATGAATCTGTTATGTTAATGGACTTAATGTTTGTTAATGTTTGCAGTTCATATACTTGATTTATCATCCAAATGGAGTCATGAAGCTGTATGAATTCATCATCATATTTGGGATTGTCATGTTATTCTTGTCCCAAATGCCATCATTCCATTCCCTTCGCCACATAAATTTGCTTTCCATGATCTTGTGCTTGGTATACAGCTTATGTGCGGTGGGTGGATCTATTTATGCAGGTTTGTTGTCGATGACTCGTTTGCAGATAAAATTGCAAGTGATAGCCATATGCTAAATACGCGTGTATGATGAAATATTCCTATATGAATTGGAATTTTCTTTTATCCACAGGACATTCAAAACTGAGCGAAGAAAAGGATTATTCTTTCACTGGAAGCACTTCCAGCAGGGTCCTTGGAGCCTTCAATTCCGTGGCAATTATTGCAGCCACATACGGCAATGCTATTATTCCAGAGATCCAGGTTTGTCGCGCTCTTTTTTTTGGGTGCCACATTTGGCAATATGATTATTCCAGAAATCCAGTTAGGGTAGACTTTATTATTATTATTAGGTTTATTGTACCAATAAATTCACTAACAATATCATCTACTTGTTATTCCAATGAATCAAAATAGATAGTCTACTATTTGAAGGAATCAAAATAGATAATAACATTACATAGTGATCAAACATGTCACGGCATAGAACTTTACGGCATAATAACATTACATAGTGATCAAACATGTCACGGCATAGAACTTTACGGCATAATAACATTACATAGTGATCAAACATGTCACGGCATAATAACATTACATAGTGATCAAACATGTCACGGCATAGTGATCAAACATGTCACGGCAGAAAGATGTGAACATAAATTTCTCAACATAAACTTTCAATACAATTATAATTAAAAATAGGCAAACTGGTTACTTCGTAAATTTAACATTAACATTCCAGTTAGAGGACAAGGTGGTCTGGCATCCCAAATCCTTATTTCCTTTAACTTCAATAATGTTTCGATTTAAATTTCCCTTTTTTTTTTCCTATCAAGAGAACGCATAACCATTTGTCTAATTTACAGGTAAATAACCTGCATCTGCCTTCTTAATTTGTATATTAAGTTTAGTTTTTTTTTTCAGAAGGAAAAAACCGCTGTCTTACATATTATCAAAACATTGTCTGAAATCTCAGATTGAGATCATCATTGTCTGGTATGTTGAGTTTAGTTAGGAAGACAGTGTAACATCTGTGTGGGTGCAGTGAAAAAATTCATCCCACATTTATAGTATATAAAATAATTTGTATTCCACTCATGGCAAATTTCAGCACTTCTTTATAACTATTACAAATAATTATGAATAAATGTATATATGTCTGAATGTTTGGCACTGATTCCATAGGCATATAATGTGTTGCAGGCAACACTAGCCCCTCCTGTTTCTGGCAAAATGTTCAAAGGTTTGTGCATATGCTACACAGTGGTGGTCTCAACGTTTTTCTCGGTGGCAGTATCAGGCTACTGGGCATTCGGTAACCGGTCAGCTGGCAACGTATTCAACAACCTTGCTCCTGCTGGAGAGCCCTCTCTTGTTCCTAATTGGCTGCTCTTCACAGCCAACGTTTGCATTATCCTCCAATTATTCGCAGTTGCTTTGGTATAGCATTCTATCCATTAATTTGCATGTTTTACCAGCCGCCAATGTTTGCATTATCCTCCAATTATTCGCAGTTGTTTTGGTATAACATTCTATCCATTAATTTACATGTTTCATCAAAATTTAGTAAGAGAAGAAGGATATGTGAGCCCATGTTTGGCACTGTGATATTGAAGTTATAGGGAAGCCATGTTTCAGGTATATTCACAGCCCTCATTTGAAGTTTTGGAGGGAAAATCGGGAGATGCGAGCAACGGAAGGTTTTCTCTACGCAATCTCCTACCAAGACTGTTTCTACGGTCAGTATATGTAAGCGTGGCCACTGTGATTGCAGCAATGCTACCATTTTTTGGAGACATTGTTGGAGTGGTTGGTGCATTTGGATGTTTACCTTTGGACTTCGTTTTTCCTGTAGTTTTGTACAACATAACGTTCAAGCCTTCAAAGAGGAGTTTGATATTCTGGGTGAACACCATCATAGCGGTCATATTTTCAATTTTGGTAGTGTTGGGTTGCATTGCAGCCATTCGCCAAATTTATGTTGATGCGAATACTTACAAACTATTCGCAAACATATGAATTTGTATATTCATCATTGGCACTGTATTTTTCACTCCCTTCCATTTTATCTGAATATTGTTCTCTTACCTGGCACTTGTCACCGCAAACCTCTAACTTCACTCCCTATAAAAATATATCACAGATTTATTTTCATCCACACGCGTTCTCGTTATGTGAAGTTTGGATTCTCTTGTTTCGAAAACACGATACAAAATCTTCTTAATATGAAAAAAAACAATTCTATGGTTTAGCTGGCTTTTAGAAGTACGAAGTGTCAGAGTCTGCAGATTTTTACAGAAAGTTTTCTAGAAGTAGATTGTGTCCTGGTTTCGAAATATTCCATTTCGCTGCTGAATTGAATTTGGATAGTTTTTGTCCTCATTCTTGTTTGTCAGATTTCATAATATTTTCAGCAATTATCATCAAGTATAAAATATTTAATAACGGTAATGATAAATATAAAGCGACAAGGAAGTGATTTAAAAATACAAATGATTAGGTAAAAAGAATAAAGAAAATAACGTGGAGA